>JAZDUH010000236.1:427500-596721 GCA_036419115.1 Scarus forsteni | reverse complement strand
ACACACACGTGCACGCTCTCACGTGCACATTCTCTCTGCTACCAGTCTCTCCATGCTCCGTGAACACACTTCATTAGCTCTGATGTGTGGCAGAGTGAGCAGCTCTGAGTTCCTGACACTGGCATCTGTCCTCAGTGTGAGCTGGACGGCCACAGTGATGCATTCAGGGACTGTAGGTAAGAACAGCACTGCACAGCAGCCCAACACAAACACAAAGTTACTCCAGTGTTAAGATCAGCTGGGCTTTGTTCAAGGAACTTTACTGACGTTAGCTTGTTACTCTGGCAGTAATCAGTCATTGAATAACAATTAAAAAATAATAACATAAAGTAATAAGATAATTATAATACAATAATAACATTAACAACAACAACAATAATTATAATAATAATAAAACCTTAGTCCTCTTTAATATACTAAAAACATTATGAGTTTACTTTATGTCATGCTTCATTTGATATATTTTTAAAAATTTCTGAAGTTAACCTAAGGGGACTTCTGGGAGGGAGCCACTTCCATAGTTTCCTCCTTTTTATATTCGTTTTGTTATTGGCTGTTTCCAAACTGCCCTTTAAAAACTCAGATGGTCACACAGCAGGACACTGTATAATGTAACATGGCTGCTCAGTGTTGGAGCTCAAAGTTTATTTTAGTTTGAGATGCTAACGCTGCCTGACCCGCCTCTGGTCTCAGCTTAACAGAGTGACGAGAGCGCAGCTAAGGGCTAACACTGCTGAGCCAGCATCCAAGACTGTTTCAACAAGATCATCATCTCTGGACATTAACACCTGAAATCTGACATCATTTGATCTGGGCAGAGATTATTTTGTACCAGGTCTTTATCATTACCGACTTTGTGGGTCTTTCTGTTAGGACTGCACTACATTTGGCAACAGGCAAAGTCCTGCTGTACCAGACCGTAGATATTTGTGTAATCTTGATGCCGTGGGACAGAGATAACTTTTGACAGAAGCAAAGATCTTTATGAACCAGTCATAGGTGATTTTGTACCAAGCTGTAGGTATTTGTGAATTGGTTCATCCTGTTTTTGTACTGAGCCGTAGATTTTTGTAGCAGTCAGTAAATTACTTTTGTTCTGTCACTCCTGGAACAATGTTTTCTTCACAGCACTCTCCTTTGTGCCTTTTCAGAATGTAGCAGTTAAATTAGTTACTGTGTCAACTGGAGCCCCTCAGAGGACTGTGTTCCTTAAAGGTGTAGTCAGCAATGTGGGAGAAAACGAGTGGAGAGGTTGTTTATAAACGAATTTAGACCCGCCTCTCCCTTCATACCTCACCCCTGGCTCCACCCCTGAAAGCTGATGGACGTGCGTTGTCATGGAAAAGGCCGTAGAAACTGCATAGCTGACCAACATAGCTAAGGTATCCCTGACTCGACATCCATGATTGATAACATCACAACAACAGTACATTCTGGCAGATTAGACAATAAGATGAATGCCCGATGGCTGTTACTGTTATGTGAAGCACCACAAAGCTAATGTTGCTAACCTATCCAGCAGACAGACGGCGTCATCCGCGTCCGTTTTCAGGTCTTTCAGTTCGCGGAGTTCCCTCCACCGTTAAGAAAGCAACACCAATGTTGACCCGGTCTTCACTCTTTCATGGTCATAGCCCTTCTTTTCACTTTTCACTCCTCTGACCTTTTTTTTTTGGGCTGTTTTTCAGTCATTGCTACTGCACCTATTGTATCTCTCTCTTACGCCAGCTGCGCACGCTATGCGACCTCCTACTCCCCCTCCCCCCTCTGTCTGATCTGCGCATGAGTATGATCGCCCCTGGATGTAGGGGTTGTACCCTGTTTTTAGTAACTCGGCCCGAGCCACAGTATTTACCTGCTGAAATTCAGAGCCAAGGCTGTGTATTGAAACCAGACTTTTTTTTTCAACATGCTGTCAGCAGTGACATCTTGTGGATGGAGAGGAGAAATACGGTGATTTTGACAAATAGTGCATAAGATTAGAAGATTAGAAGATCGCTGACTACATCTTTAATGTCATTGTAAATCAGCTGATGAAAACAGAATGAGTCCTCGTAAATGTCTCTTTGCTTTTGTTTGGAAACAAGCTCATGGCTCGCTCTGATCCAGTGACTGACTGAATAAGGCGGCCTGTCGGTGGGCATGTTTGTATGTTCATGTATGTTTTTAATGTGTAACGTGTGTTTTGTTAGTCAAATCCATATGTCTGTGCGTGGTCTGTGTTTGTTCTCCACGCTTCAGCAGCAATTCCATCTGAGTCTATGAACTTCTCCAAATGAGGGTATTTGTATTTCATGTCAGGGCAGCCGCCCGTGTCATTTCCAACATGTGTAATTTATCATTAAGCAGCAGCGAGCATACAGACGCCACGCTTGCTAACATGAACCCATGACTGTGAACATGAATCCCATTAACACGTGATAAAGAGGAAACGTGTGGAGGAATGTGGAGGAGCCGCTGACGCTCAAATTAATCCTGACGAAGGGGCGCGCGCTCCACTTTACGCCCGTTTTTATTCGTGTATGTTCTATGTGTTTATCTGATTACAGGGGGGTAAACAAACCGAAGTGATTCAGCTGAAGGGCGGCCTGAACTCTCCGCTGGCACATGCATATTCATGGAGCTCAGACCGGGGCGGCGTGGGGTGGCATCGCGGGGAGGGGCGGGGGAGATGGAGGTGTCGGGGGAGGTGGGGGGAGGGAGGGGGTGCGTGCTTGTTGGAGTGTGTCACGTTTCCAGACCAGCGAATTTTTTTGATTAAAGTCCCTTATCCGTTTTATCATGCATATCCCCGCTCTGATTAAAGTGATCGCAGTCTGACACTCACAATGTCAGAGCGGGGACCCGGGGCACTCCCCCCCCTCCCCCCACTCTCCCCTCCCTCTCTGCCGCTCGCTCCATCTCTATGTCTCTTTATGCCCCCCCACTCCACACTTAATGCATGCCTGGAATGTGTAAATCTGCTGCAGATTGTGACGTCCCACTGACATCTATAGGAGACACCAGTGCTGATGCACACACACGAGCACACACACGTGCACACTATAACACATTCATATGGAGACTGCACTCAAACACCTCTGACTTAGTTCACAGCAGCAAATCATCAATATTAATGACAAAGTTTTATTTGAACTTAGTCTTGACCAAAGTCTATGAACAGAATCTTTTTTTCTTTGAAGGTGCTATGAGGAGAATGTATTTCCGCAACATAAGACTCTGCTACCCATGAGCACGCGCGCAACTGTCGTAATGCTGCATTCCAGTGACCTCGGAACTGGGAGTGACATCATCACTGACTTATCGGCGTTCCAGTTGGAGTCAGAAAAAAACATGCTGATCTACCAGGCTATTGTTAGCTGTTGTTAGCACGCCCTGTGTTGTTGTTCACAAATATCACATGAAGAATGTGATTATCACTATGGCAGCATTTTTGTTAATAAAAGTCTAACAATACTATGTATACAGCTAATCTAGAGCGACACACCCCAATCAGAAGTGCAAATAAATGGATTATTACAGGAGCTAAATAACTGTTCACACTGGGGGCATCCATCTTCCATTGTCAACTCGGGGGTGGCGAGGTTTCACCGAGTTCCAAGTAAGAAATTCCAACTTCAGGGTTCAGTTGTAGTTTCCTACTCAGAACTTGGAAATTCCTACTTCTGACTACAACTTGAACGCTCCAAAAGATGTGACCCAAACCAAAGCGTGTGTTTGTTGTTATGCTAATGAATGTAGCTCTGACCTTCCTCAGAACTCTGCATTGCTTTACAACTTCTTTTTTTCAACAACTTACAGGATGCAAAGCCACAAGGTAATGTATCTCTTTCTAGTTACGTAGCGGTAGTTTTTGATGTGTGACAACAAGCAATTTTTGGAAAACTTAGTGTCGTAGTTGTAGCCGACTATATATCTCTACTTACAGCCCGGTGCTCTAAGACGTGTCTGAATAATATAAATTTGCTCTAGTTTTAATTGTCTTGTTCCTGAAGTTGAGTATCCAGGCCAGTCCTGACCGCAAAGCTAAGGAATAGCATTTATAGATAACCTATTGTGATGCTATAAGACTTATCTTAAAGTGTGTATTTCGATCAGGCATATATCTAAAAGTGAGACTTTTTTGTAATAACTTAGAAACTACTGACAGTCCTATAAATACCTTGGTACCATCATTGATTAAAGACTGTGTTTTGAAGCCAACTGTGAGGCCGTGTGTAAGAAGGCTCACCAGCGTTTACATTGCTTAAGGAAACAGTTGCACTTTCACATTATCAGAACACTATGATCAATCGTGCTTTCATTGAGTCTGTCTTGTCTTTTCCCTCGGTGACTTGGTTAAATTGCATGTCCTTGAAGGATAGTCTGGTAGTGAAGTGGGTGAGTCGTCTCCTTGGTGAGTCTCAGCTCTACCCAACATCCCTGTATACTAACCAGAGGATAGCAAACTCTGCACTAAATGATTATTCCCACCGTCTTCATGGCGAAACTTAGCTACTCCCCTCTGCACGGAGGTATCTCGTTCCAAAGTGCAGAACGAGGAGGTATAAAAACAGTTTTGTCCCAGCTGCTATTGCTGAGCTGAATAAGCTGTAGCCTCTTTGCACACAAGTATTTATTGCTCATGCTGTTGGACTTTGTTTTACTTTCGCTTTTAGATTTTTACTCTTTGAATTCTGATCTCAATGGAGGGTGCCAACATGTGTACGTGTTCCCCAGCTTTGATGTTTTTTAAGTGTTTTATGCCTGCTATGGGGATAAAACCAGGAGCACTTTCATGTTTAATGTTTAAAAGGTAGTTTTTATCTTTGTCTGGCATTTATGTGTGGGTGGTGTAATCTCCCTGACTACAAACCAAATTTACCTTCAGGTACAAATAAAGTGAACCTGAACCTTAGCTCAGGCTGTGGGTGGAGCTCGTGCTATGGGTGGAGCTCATGCTGTAGGTGGAGCTCAGGCTGTGGGTGGAGCTCGTGGAGCTCAGGATGTGGGTGGAGCTCAGGCTGTGGGTGGTGATGATGATGGTGATTTAACTTCATGAGTCCGGAGATGCTGTAAAAACATGACGCTGGAGTTTGTTGGTCCCTCTGTCATCAGGCTGAGCTGATCTGATGCTTCTTTAAGTTATAATTATATTTGATCAGCTGTGACCTCTGACCTGTCTCCCTCCTCACGTTGCCTGGACTGTCCTCCAGCTGCTCTCGCTGCAGAGTCAGATTATTGTCAGCTGAGCACAAGAGGAAGAGAGCATGAGCATAACTGTTGGTTGTTCAAACAGAACGATCCACTGACACCAGGGACGTGAGAAATGTGAATATGTTTATAAGTTAGAGGCAGAAATCTGCAGAAACATGGACGATGTTCTCCTGCAGGGTTCATTCTGTTAACTTCACATGATACTGAGTGTGTGTGCACGTGTGTGTGTGTGTGTGTGCAGCAGATCGGCTGCACCTCCGTATCTTTAAATGCTGTTATAGCTCAGAGTTTGTTCTGATGTATTACATCCTGGGGAAGGACAAATCATCAGAGATTTTGACAACCAATATGAAAAAAAGAGCAGAAAAAAATAAGAGAGTGCAGGAAAAAATAGGGTCCAAAGTCAGGGAAAATGGAGAGAGCGCCGGATCTCGGGGGTAAGTATTAGTTGTCACCCCGTGATCAAATAGCAGAGGCCGGGAAGCGACCAGAGAGAGCCGGCGCCGGGCAAAAAGAAATATAAAGTCCAGATTTAATTCTGATACGGAGAAATAGAATTTCAAAGCTGGATGTCTTATCGTTGGCATGTCCCTTTGCCGGACTGATTTCCCTAGCAAAAGCCTGTCAGTGCTATTATGTTGAACATGGAACCAATTTACTGTGCCGGCTAAACAGGGTTACCGCTGCTCTTGTACCCCTAAATGTTTGAAGTTATCACACAGAGGGAAAAATAGCATTCTGAGTGCAGCGGGGGGGCAGCAAGGGCCCGCCGACTGTAATTGAAAAGTATCAATCAAAAACAAGGCAAGGGCCAGGGAGGAAAGCTATTATGTTAACCCAGTCCGCCGGAGCACCGCCACAGCACAAATGCATTTCTTTGTATCGGTAATGCTCCCCTGCTCTCCGAGCCTCTAAGCCCTGCGACCGGGCCGCGTATCTGCGGACGGATGGACGGCAGTGAGGGGAGGGGAGGGGGATTATCAAGTGGAGCATGTGGCCATTACAGGCCTGTTTCGCGATGCTATCTGCCCTGCCAGATAAGCAAGCCCCGGCTGGTCAGACGTTTCCAATTTCTATACATGAGAGATGAAGACCTTGTGCTTCTGCTCGCCTTCACCTTTTTTCTTGTTATTATATTTCTGCCCTAACCCCGCGCTATATTACAAGTGTCCTCTCATGTGCCCGCCGTCGCTGCCTGACCCGAACACGGCTCAGCCTCACGCAGAGAGATAAACTGGAGAGAGAAGAACAAGAGCAGGAAGAGGAGAGGTCAAGGAGAAACTACAGATGCAAATGAAGCGAGGAGAGGACGAGAGTTGGCGGAAACAAACCGTAAGTATCTGAAGAATCACGTCTGTCTGCTTCTATTATACAATATTCCCACTTCACACACGCTCCTTTCTTCTTCTTCTTTGAAAAATAAACCAGCCTGTAGCTCCGAGTGTTTGTATGGAGAGCAGCAGAACAAATGCATTTCATTTTATTGAAGCAGGCCTGTTGTGTTTTGGCCATGACTCAATCTGTTCTGATTAGGCTGCAGACAGGGACAACACACATATTCAAATGTGCTGGACCTCCGAGGGTCACTGAACAATTTCCTCTGTTCATGGAAAAGGATATTGCTCAGCCATCGGTATTCGGTGGTGTCCCTCCTTCTCTCCTCCGATGGTCTTAGAATAAATTCCTGGATGCATTAACATATAAGAAAGCACAAATGACAGCGAGTGTAGCCACTGGTTTTTCACCAAATAGCCCTTAGTTAAGGACACCCTTAAGTCGAGGTCAAGCTCACAGCCGGGGAAATTATGCATTCTCGCCCGGCTGAAGCAAACCGGGGTTCTCCATGTATTAAAATGAATTGTTTTACAAGTTTTATCCCCCAGAAATGGGACACCGTGGAGATCCAGTGAGCCAATTTCACCGCTGCTGTCATGGAGAGAGAGATGGGGGAGCGAGGCATACATTTCAATATCTTCTGCTGGGCATTTACATCACACAAAGGACCACTGAATAAAACCACAGTCTAATAGGAGGGTTACACTGTCATGGGTTTTAAACCAAATTACACAAATTAGAATTATTCAAGGTAAAAATCTAAACCTTGAGTAAGCCTCACTAAAACAGATTTGAATTCCCGTCATCTTCCATGGAGACTGGACGGATGAAGGATTTGGAAATTCTGGACCTTTAATTTGATCAACCAATATAATCTCAGTGATTAGTTACTGTTCAGTGACGGGCTAAACTTGCAGTTCAGCTGGATCTTCCTGATTCAATGTCTGTAATCAAGAAGTTCTGTCTTGCAAAGCTTCAATCTACAATGATTGTGCTCGGCCCAAGGCAGCCAAAACAACCAACGTCCTTCAGATCAGAAAGAGCTGGAGCCACAAGTGAGATAACAGCGGGAACCATAGACATAAGAAAGAGTAGACACCTCATTGGCAGGCGGGGCGCAAGAAATACGGCCGCCATCTTGGTCGCCATCTTGGTCTGGTCAGCCGCTCCATTCAGTGTAATGTATTTGCCAGGCACAGTGAAGTGTTAGTGCATTTAATCCATCATAACTCCATGAAAACTGAATTGATTTCACAAGTTTTTTTTTCCTGCACGTGTCATACATGTAGGTATGATATAGGACACATGGTTCAGTGTAATTTTAGTTGGCTTGACGGTAATAGAACTTTCTGATGTGTGGCGTATCTGTATGACAGGTATTTTACGAACCACACACACGTGTATATAAATATAAAAGTACATATGTGCATGTATATGTATATTGTGTATATATATATATATATATATATATATATATATATATATATATGTGTGTGTGTTAATATATATATATATATATATGTGTATATATATATATATATATATGTATGTATATATATGTATGTATATATACACATATGTATGTGTATAGATACAGCTAGATAGATACAGAATTTACTTTTTTCTAATGTATGACTTCTACCTATTATGTAATATCTTATATATATCCTATATGAATATGAAGTATTCATCTATTGTTTCTTCATTTTCATCTATTGTTTCTTTATTTCTGTTCATGTATTAGCATTTATGTGTGTAAATTTAAGTGTGTGTGAGAGAGATACATACATATATATATATATATATATATATATATATATATATATATATATATATATATATATATATATTGTCATACAGATATGCACACATAAGAAAGTGTAAATAGTAAAGCGTGTATTACCGTTGAGCCAGCGAAAGTATGCGAACCATGTGTCCTATCATCCCTACATGTATGACATCGTGAAAATCAGTTTAGTATATATGAAATTATGATGGATTAAATGCGGTGACACTTTATTGTGCCAGGCAAATACATTACACTGAATGGAGCAGCTGACTGGACCAAGATGGCGGCCCGGACGGCTGCAAGCGCCAATAGGTCTTAGCGGTCAATGCGTCGTCTACTCTTTATTATGTCTATGGTGGGAACTGACAGACTAGCATATATGCTAACAGCTTTAGTTGCAGTGTTTTCAGATCCGTGCTGCATGTCTTCATAAAGGGAAAATGAACACAGAGCATTTCTCCATAAAAAGGACATTTTGGCTCCACATTTTTTGGCAGGTAGGTGATGCACAGTAACATCACTACAGATAGCATCATTTTCAGGTAGCTTGAGGTAGAATAGTGCTTTTTTTGTCAGATTACTTTATTAGTGTAGTAATTTGATGATAATGTAATGCGGTAATCTCTGAACCAGCTACACCATGCTCAGTGGAGGGAAAGAGTGGCAGAAGAGGACCTATCAATGTCCTAAATCACTCTTTATTTAATCAATCAGTCAATCTTTATTTAAATAGTGCCGTTTCATCACGTGTTAACTCTATACATATACATATATATTCAAATATATCCATCCAACACCAACATGAATCCATATAGCCAATCATGAATCCCTCCATCATGACTCAAGAAAAAACCTTCTGTTAAGCAGCAGGAAATCTTGAATGTGGATCCCAGTCTCATGATGAACAGCAAATCCACACCATGCTGTGTTGGTGTGAGGGTGAAGGAAGGGAGGTAAGAGGAGACAAACTGAAGGCCAGTGTTGGGGAAGTTACTTTTAAAAAGTAGTGTTTGCTTGTTACTTGTTACTTCTGTAAAAAAGTAACTTGTTAGTCGTAACTTGTACGTTACTTTTACATTGCTCGATCTTGGACAGAACCCCATATCTGTTCCTGAATGTGAAGGCCTACATAAAGTTCTACTACAGAGAACATAACAATTATTTCTTTTGTGCTCTTTATTTTACAAAATGTCACATACCCTGTGGAATCAGAGCTCCTGTCCAGTGTTTCCACATTTTGCTTCTGAAATAAGCAACCAGGTCGACAAAAACAAGCCCAAAATAAAGAACCTCCAGCTATTTCCTTTCCTAATGCGATATATTACTTTTCAAAAAGAGAGATCTACATAAAGTGTGTTAATTTTTGTCTACATTTCATTTTAATATCACAGCGCTAAGTATCTATTCAAGAAAACAACGCCGCTTATAATAAGCAGACCTGGCAACTTTGGCTCCGGAGCATGCTCCATGTGCGTAAGTGTGTTTGATAACCAGGAAGCGAGGAAGTGGACAAACTGCCTACTGCAGTCGTGTTTTGCTTTATTGTTAGGAGCTGGAAGATAATCAGGGGGATTCACACAGACAGAAGAGCCCCAAGAAGAAACGTAACATTTGGAAACAAGCCCAAAAAAACCCACGAACCACGGCCGTGACTCCCGAGGTTTGCAGCACTGGGACGCTTGTAATGAGCGGATTTGGCAACGCTGCTCGTGTCTAATGCAGCAGCTGAGAAGGCAGCTTCAGCGTCAGAGCTGTCCGGAGGAAAAGTAATGTCGCGCTGCATTAAAAAAGGAACTACGTTTCGTTACCAAATTTTCAGTTTTAGTGCGTTAGTTTAATTTTTACCCAAAAAAGTTGTTATGTTAATGTAATGCGTTACACACAACACTGCTGAAGGCTCTACCTCCCATACTACTGCTACAGACTGATGGTACCACGAGCAGGCCAGCATTTGGGAGCGTAATGTTCTAGAGGGGTTGTACGGCACTACGAGATCTTTAAGATAACCTGGTGTCTGTCCACTGAGAGCTTTATAGGTGAGGAGAAGAATCTTGAATTCTATTCTGTATGTGTGAAGGCCTACACATAAAGTAAACAAAAAGTTACATCTTCAGAAAACAGTTGGCGAAATAAAAGGTGGCTCTTTCAAGGAAAAACAAGTGCAAACAGAGCACTGGCTGAATATTTTCCTTTTATTTTTTTCTTAAATAAGAATGTTACCAGCTGAAAAAGTATTAAGATCTACACTTCTAGTAAAAAAATTAGAATCTTCATAATACAAGAAATTAACTCTTAAAAGTACAATCATCTGTCATCTGTAACTGCTTTGGCACAGTGTTGTTGCAGTATAACGTAACAAAGTGATAAGAAGATAAATATTTTATTCGCACAGGTTCCAGATTTTGCTCTCCCTCTCTCTCTTCCATTTTGTCCTTAAGTCTCCCTCTCCCTGTCTTTTGGTCTTTTTCTCTCTTCTTTTTATTTCTAAAACACAAACAGTGCCACACGGTGATGCTAGAACTCGCAAAATGTGAAACATTTGGAAACAAACTAGTGCTAAAAACACTGAAACAATAAAATAACACGAACAAATGATTGACTTGACTAGTAAACAATTAGAAAGAGAACAGGATCAGCCCCGTGGAGAGCGCAGCGACACTACAGCGCAAAAGCTGCCAGCCCTCATCAGCATTTCACACACAGGTCGGTGCAAAGCCTGCAGGTGACGAGGGTCTCATGTTTTCATACAGGCAGTTTTTGGCTCTGCCTCCTGTTTGCTGCTGGAAACACGATGGTGGCAGGTAAATCACCTCCGCTAAATGTCTCACTCCTCTTTAGTGCTTCATAAAACAACCTTAACCTTCAGAAAACATACAGAACAGATATTAAGGAGCACTCATGGCATGACCGTCCTGTGATCAGACCACAGAAGATGTTCTCGTGTTAGCTCGAGTAGCAGCGCCCGCTATATATCCGCGACAAAAAAATGCTGCATTAAAATCTTTTCATGTTCATTTATTAGAGATTGGTCACAGTCCGAACAGATCCATCTCTTGGTTCAGTTCCAGACCGGAGCCACTTGGTGATGCCTGCTCTAAGGTGTTGAGGGCCCAGCACAATGACCTCTGCCCTCTGTCTGAGTTAAGAAAAAGAAAATCTCAGTCATCCAGGTTCTAATGTCCTTTAGACACTTGTCTAGCCTACATAACTGGTTTATCTCACCTGGCTTCTGTTGGGATCCATGTGCTCTTAAAGGAACATGTCCCTGCAGAAGCCTGGACCAAAGTTGGCTGATCATCTCACCCCTGAGGTTTCACAGGTGTGAACCCTCTGATAAGAACAATAAGACCCTGCTCTGCTTTGCAGTTTTGCTCTCTATTTCCTGAACCATGGAGTGAAGGGGACAGAGCTCCTCTCTCTCAGCTCTCCCTCAGCCTGTAGAAGAGACACAGAACCTCTCCAGTCTCTTTTCAGGAGTACAACTCAAGACTCACAGTCCTGCTCAATGCAGACTGTAGCACCATAGGCGACATAAGAGCCAGCTTAAGGAACAGGAGTTCCTGATCGAAACTAGAAAAAACACCACAGAGTTAGCATCAAGCTGCTAACTCAAGGGACAAAGGAGCAACCAGCGGACTTCAGAGCCAGGAACTGGAGGGACAGACCGGCCTGGGACCCACTGAGAAACCACCAAACCTGCAGCACTGAACTTTGCAGAGCAGAACCAAAATGGACACCCTTTAGTCCCATGGACTTGGTAATATAACTGGGCCTTAAAGAGTTTAGCATAGCACAGCTAAGCACAGGACTATTCAGTTTTACAATCACTGCATTGACTTACTGAGTATGTTCTTTAGGCTGTAAGCTATAGCTAACTGCTGCTTATTTTAACTTGTCCATTTCATGTAGAGACATCAAGCTAACACAAAATGACCATTTCCAACCTCCATCACTCCTAATGTGGTCCTGGTTGTAAATGCCTTTGAGCCATGCAGTGATATGACACCCTTTAGAGGCAGCCATCTTGCCTTGGTCTGTTACACACACTCACTCACATATATACATAGAATTTTGTTAGGTTAGGTTGGGTATGTTTTCATGTTTGGTTTGTCAATAAATGATTTTGAACACAAAGTCAGTTGCTGGTCTGTTAATGTTGTGTAAGAATGAATCTTATTGCCAACCTCTTCTCTGCAGAACTCCAAATCCTTCAACTTTGACAAGTTATTAGGTAACTTTAGTTATTTTTATTTAGTTAATTATAAATCATGGTTCCAAAATAATAGTCAGTAACCTTAATGACACTAACTTCATAAATTGACTATCATTTCCCTTGGTGTTGTAATTTAATGTAAATTAAATCCCATTAAATCATTTAAATACTTATTTCTGATAGCTAATATTATTAAGTGACACAGGGAATAGTTATCCACTGATACTAAAGCACAACACCTCAGTGATACATACAGCTGAGTATCATCAGCATAACAATGAAAGTTAACAATGAAAAGTTCCAAATATATGCTTCACAGAGGAGAAGCATATATATGGAGAAGAAAAAAGGACGTAGCACAGAGCCTTGAGGAACTCCGTAACTTAGTGTACACAGAGAAAAATTGTTCATGCATATAAACTGAAATCTATCAGATAAGTAGGACTTAAACCAATTTAGGACAGTCCCTGTTATAGTGTGTTTCTATAGTGGGAAGGTTTGATATAGACCTGTAGTTAGAGGGTTTGATATAGGCCTGTAGTTAGAAGGTTTGACATACCTGTAGTAAGAGGGTTTGATATAGGCCTGTAGTTGGAGGGCTTTATATAGGCCTGCAGTTAGAAGGTTTGATATAGGCCTAGTTAGAAGGTTTGATATAGGCCTGTAGTTAGAAGGTTTGATATAGGCCTGTAGATAGAAGGTTTATGATAGACCTGTAGTTAGAAGGTTTGATAGGCCTGTAGTTAGAAAGTCTGATATAGGCCTGTAGTTAGAGGGTTTGATATAGACCTGTAGTTAGAAGGTTTGATATAAGCCTGTAGTTAGAAGGTTTGATATAGGCCTGTAGTTAGAAGGTTTGATATAGGCCTGTAGTTGGAAAGGTTTGATATAGGCCTGTAGTTGGAGGGCTTTGATATAGGCCTGTAGTTAGAACGTTTGATATAGGCCTTTAGTTAGAAGGTTTGATATAGGCCTGTAGTTAGAAAGTTTGATATAGGCCTGTAGTTAGATGGTTTGATATAGGCCTGTAGTTAGAAGGTTTGATATAGGCCTGTAGTTAGAAGGTTTTATTTAGGCCTGTTGTTAGAAGGTTTGATATAGGCCTGTAGTTAAAAAGTTTGATTTAGGCCTGTAGTTATCAGGTTTGATATAGACCTGTAGTTAGAAGGTTTGATATAGTCCTGTAGTTAGAAGGTTTGATATAGACCTGTAGTTAGAAGGTTTGATATAGGTCTGTTGTTAGAAGGTTTGATATAGGCCTTTAGTTAGAAAGTCTGATATAGGCCTGTAGTTAGAGGGTTTGATATAGGCCTGTAGTTAGAAGGTTTGATATAGGCCTGTAGTTACATGGTTTGATATAAGCCTGTAGTTAGAAGGTTTGATATAGGCCTGTAGTTAGAAGGTTTGATATAGGCCTGTAGTTAGAAGGTTTGATATAGGCCTGCAGTTAGAAGGTTTGATATAAGCCTGTAGTTAGAAGGTTTGATTTAGGCCTGTAGTTAGAAGGTTTGATATAGACCTGTAGTTAGAAGGTTTGATATAGGCCTGTAATTAGAGGGTTTGATTTAGGCATGTAGGTAGAAGGTTTGATATAGGCCTGTTGTTAGAAGGTTTGATATAGGTCTGCAGTTAGAAGGTTTGATACAGGCCTTCAGTTAGAAAGTCTGATATAGGCCTGTAGTTAGAGTGTTTGATATAGACCTGTAGTCAGAGGGTTTGATATAGGCATGTAGGTAGAGGGTTTGCTTTAGGCCTGTAGTTAGAAGGTTTGACATAGGCCTCAAGTTAAAGGGTCTGATTTGGTCTGCTGTTAGAAGGTTTGATATAGGCCTGTTGTTAGAAGGTTTGATATAGGCCTGTAGAATGGAGGTTTGATATAGACCCTATGGATTAGGAATGGGATGTCACTTAAGTTCATATGTGACTCAAGGCCGGTGAGAGAATACTTTTGGAAATATTGTGTATATTCCAATTTTAAGTTGCAGGTGCCCAAAAAATCACAAAATGCAGAAGAAGTCCAAGTATCACCAGTTTATCAATGCTCAAAAGAATCTTTAACAAAGTTGTGGGTGGAGTTGAAGCTTTGTACCAAACAGCCCAAGAACACACAGCGGAGCAGCAATACATCGCTTTTTATTTCTGGGTGGAGCTCCAGGCCCAATTATTAATGTTAACTTCATGTTACTTTGATATAATTATTTGAATCTCCCTCCCCTAAGATGTCACACAACTCTAATGATGACCAGAGTCCTATTCTTTTATGGTTATAGTGTGGCATTCTTCCCCTTCCCTTTCTCAAAATGGCGTCTGCTAGTTCTTTTCGTCTCTTCAAAATGGCTTTCCAAATATAGGCCTTCCTCCTAAAGACTTCTTTCTGGGACATGTTGGATTGAATAGACATCATTAGATCTATATTTCGGCCTCATGAAAGCGAAAAAATATGATTTAAGAACCTTTTATGCATACAAAACCAGGTTCCTTCAATAAGTCTGAAATCATTACATGTAACTATTCTGTAAGAAAAGTCCAACTTCTTTGTGAGATTATGAGACTGTAACACTCTTGTGAACATATATGGCATAAACTGTGTGACACTTCTCACTTAACAAAGCACTTATTATGACAGTTGCAACTAGATGAGTCATATATTGTGACAGGTTTAACTAATACATTCTGTGAGTACGTGTGATGATTATAGAAGGCAATCATCTACGGGGATATTTAAGGCACTTAGTAGGTAACATAGCTTATGACTCCCTTTTTCCAGCATTCATTTTGAATTACAAGAATAAGTTAACTGTAAACTTGAAGATATAATAACAAGCAAATGACCGTATATATAAAAGTGAATCATATAAAAGTGAATCATGGATTACACCATTAATCAAAAAGTCAAATATATAAGAAATTATTAGATCTAACATTGTTTATAACAGGAAAAGCACTGACCAAACCAACTGATTAACCAAACCACTTGTTTAAGGCCATCAATCATCATTATTATGATACCACAGTCTATTAAGGACATAAAAGCTGAGCTTAGACTATCACTTTCTTTGTCAACATGGATATTAAAATCACCTACAATGATTATTTTATCAGAGCCTGGTATGAACTCAGAGAATTCTGACAAGAATTCAGAGTATGGGCCTGGAGGACGGTGAATTATCACAAACAGGACTGTCTGGCAGGTTTTTGAAACAGTGAGATAAATTTAGAGTAAGGCTTTCAAAAGAAGTATATTTAGCCTTTGGTCTGTGATTGATTTGGAGACAGGAATGATAAAAAGCTGCTACACCACCACCACGGCCTGTGTCACGTGGTATATGAATATTTGAATGACTGGGAGGAGTGGATTCTTTTAAACTGACATATTCCTCCTCGCACAGCCACGTTTCAGTGAGACAAAATAGATCAATCTGATTTTCTGATATAAGGTTGTTCACCAGTAAAGATTTGGATCTCAGTGATCTAATACTTAAGAGACCACATCTAATTCTCTGATGTTTTGAAGCTTCTACATTTGAAGTCTTGATGTTAATCAGATGTCTATGGTTGACACCTCTTTTATTTGTTTTTGTGTTAATATCTATGTGAGTTGGGTCAGGAGACTGACACAGTCTCTATGGAATAATATTCATCACTATTACAACAGTCTTTAAAGGATGAGTAACAGACTTAAGGCAACGCTTGAATGAGAACTCAAAATAGAAAGCCTTTTGACCATCCAGCTCTTCTTTGACCTTCATACCCAAATGGCCAAAGGTCATCGAAACTGACCAGAAAACCACTGTCAGGAAAAGAAGGCATGAACCACTGGCATAGCCCCAATCCACACTGGAAGAATCTAACTGGTGTGACAGCAGTGGTGCATAAGAGGGAACATTTGGAGTACTTATCTACACATGTCTGATTCCTCGAGGTCTTTCCTTAGTGCAGAAACTCTTCACATTCATTTCCTCCTTGCAGAAACTCTCCCTGTATTACTATCAGACTGAGCCACCAACACAGATGTGTTTTATTTTATATCTTACAATGCACTGCATTACAGTGCAGTGTAACGATATGAAAATTTTGTATCATGGTTATTGTGAGTAAAATTATTAGTTATCATTATTATCGCGGTATTGTTGCAGTGAGCTCAAAATGTTCAAAAAGTACTTTAACACACAATTTAAATCATTTGACCCCTTTGTAATCATAACAGTTCTTTTTGTCTTTTTTGACAATAATGTGTCAAGAAAGCTCTTTGAGTACATTTTTTACCCTTCTTTAATGAGAAATAAAAGCAAACAATTCTAACAAGTATTTGTCATAATTATGTTATAAATGCTTAAACAGTGTGTGATTATAAGAAAAGAAAAAAAACAGATTTGAACTTTAAACAGGATTCTCTTTATAACCAATTGAAAATGAACAACAAATAATCTATTTTACAAACACTCACACACTTTAGTTTGTCTACAGCATTAGTGTCCATGTCACAGCTCGTTATTTTAGACCATGTGCAGGGTTTTTTTAGTTTGTTTTACTGACGATAGTCCCTGAAGCAGTCAGCCCCCTCTCCCTGGCAGATAGATATCCTTGATATTTCCAAATTGCGATTGATAAAATCCATTAAACACGAACTTTGACGGAAAAAGACAATCTATTTCAAAATTACAGCGAGTACACGGCAAAAGAACAGCAAGAACACATCCCAGAATGCTATTAATTAAAATATTTAGACATTATTTAGACAGAAAATACTGATAACCTCCTGTAATTCTCTCAGGTATGGCTCACTGAATCTTTTCTCTCTCCCTCTCCCTCTACAGCTCGGTCAGTTCATTTACTCGAGGAGTTACGTCAGTTTTAACCGTGCATGTCTTTTTCTTTTGCTGCAGCCTCGTGTTTAGACAGGGTGACTGTCTTCGATCTGTTTCCCCTCAGCATCCTTGTAAAATCCAAAATTCAACCAGACTCCGTTTTGAGAGGGAAATCTCCGCTGTGTCTAACTTTTGCTCTCTGAGGCCAAGCAATGCAAATTGTGCATGCGCGTCCCTATGAGGCTGCTTCATCAAGTAATAGCCTCGTAGTTCAGACCTTTCTAGTCAAAGAGCAGCATCACTGAGCGTTATTGACGCCGCGTGGTAATCAAACATGGTTATAACGGTTATTTTAATAGTACATGGTAATGATTACTGTGGGAAATTTTACCCCGGTTTACCATTTTACCGGTAATCGTTACATCCCGACAGTGCATCAAAGGTTTTTGTGGCTTGTTTTTCTTTACTCTATGACATTTTTAAGAATCAAAGATAAACCTCGTTTGTCCTTAGTGATTCCCTCTCTGTTCCGTCAACAGCAGCCTGCTCCTCCTAATGATGTAGCAAAGGAACCCAGACACCCAATCTGAGCCAAAGAACTGAAGTGTACACTGCTAAGTCCTTTGCATCTTCTCGGTTCACTTAGAACTCATAAGAGGAGCTACTAAAGATGATACCAGGTACCAGGCAATGACCTGACACCACATTTAGGAAAGCACCTTTGCTCCCAGATTTTCCCAGCTAAACTAAAAAAGCTGGTGGATGCTGGCGTCTAAAGTTAGGTCTGAGTTGTTATTCTTGCTGCGAAGGCTGATAAAATGTTTAATTACTTGTATTTTGGTGTGTTGGGTCGGCGGGCTGATGGGACGGCGCTGGTGTTTGGTGCAAAGATAACTGATGAGTTCTGCTCCAGTGGAGTTGCAGGAAAGCATCCAGGTAGTTCCTGGCTGATATGTGAGCGGGCGGGGGAGCCGGAGTGGGGGTGTATGTAGATGGGCAGGGATGGAGGAGGGTGTCAGCAGCTGGGCAGAGGGTTTTTAATTCAGATTTCATGTGGGCTCACTCAGCAGTCACTGGAGTCTAAAGTGACTCTGGGGAGCCTCACAGTTCTATATGCAAATAGAGCAACGCACCTGGCCAGTGGAGCAGGCCTGCTGAGAGGTTACTTATGCAAATCTGATTGAGTGAGAGCATATTGCCAGAGCGACGGCAGGAGAGGACACACACGGGCAGAGGCAGTTATATTACACGGGGGCTCGGGGACGCCATGTTCCCCCAGAATGGAGGTGGCAGACAGAGAGAAGGATAAAGAAGAGGACGACCGAGAGGGGACGGCAAAGAGAGAGAGAGAGGAGGTGAATGTGGAGGAGTGACAAGACAGAGAGATGAAGAGGAGAGGCGGGGAGGGGGAGGGAGAAAGTCAGAGGAAGAAGACGAATCCTCTTGGACAGTATAGCGTCTGTCGTCACCTCGGCTGGTTCTGACAGCACTCTGAGGGTGATGGGGAGTCAAGGGTACAAAGTCTTTACTGTGTGCCCCCTTAAAGGGACTGTGAGGAGTGTTTATGTAATTACAAGCAGTCTCACTTTTAGATATGTGCCTGATCAAAATACACACTTTAAGATGAGTTTTATGGCATCAAAATAGGTTATCTATAAATGCTATTCCTTAGCTTCGCGGTCGAGTCGGACAGGGCTGGACTGGCCTGGATACTCAACTTCAGGAACAAGACAATTAAAACTAGAGCAAATTGATATTATTCAGACACGTCTTAGAGCACCGGGCTGTAAGTAGCCATATAAAGCCGGCTACAAAACTAGGATACTAAGTTTTCCAAAAATTGCTTGTTGTCACACTTCAAAAACTACCACTACGTAACTAGAAAGAGATACATTACCTCGTCACTTTGCATCCTGTAAGTTGTTGAAAAAAGAAGTTGTAAAGCAATGCAGAGTTCAGAGGAAGGTCTGAGCTGCATTCATTAGCATCACAACAAACACACGCTTTGGCTTGGGTCATGTCTTTTGGTGCGTTCCAGTTGTAGTCAGAAGTAGGAATTTCCGAGTTCCGAGTGGGAAACTGCAACTGGAACGTCCCCCGAAGTCTGAATTTCCTACTGGGAACTCGGTGAAACCTCGCCACCCCCGAGTTGACACTCGAAGATGGATGCCCCCAGTGTGAACAGTTATTTAGCTCCTGTAATAATCCATTTATTTGTACTTCTGACTGGGGTGTGTCGCTCTAGATCAGCTGTATACATAGTATTGTTAGACTTATATTTACAAAAAAATGCTGCCATAGTGATAATCACATTCTTCATGTGATATTTGTGAACAACAACGCAGGGCGTGCTAACAACAGCTAACAATAGCCTGGTAGATCAGCATGTTTTTTTCCAACTTCAACTGGAACGCCGATAAGTCGGAGATGATGTCACTCCCAGTTCCGAGGTTGCTGGAACGCAGCATTACGACAGTCACCGCGCGTGCTCATGGGTAGCAGAGTCTTTATGTTGCCGCAAATAGATTCTCCTCGTAGCACCTTTAAAGCCAAGGATGTATGTCCAGCTTTAGTCCTTCACAGTTGTGTTAGCTAACATGGTAATTAGCTTCATGCAGGTTTAATTAATCAAGGTTTTTTTTTTATCATTCTCTCTGTGGCTGATGTGATGTTAGCTGTTATCCATCCTTGGCGGTGCACCAACAAAGAGTATTGCGTTGGATCTGGTCTTTGACTGAGCTGTTTGGTCAAATGTGTGATGAGGTGAAACATTTCAGAGCCCTTTATTTTCCTTGAAGGAAGTCTCTGAGTTTGGCATGTTTTTGGCTGTGTTCATTCACCTGTGCACACCGGTTTGTCCATGTGCCGTTTTAATCTATGGATTATAGCAACAACAACAAGAACTTATACTGAACCAAAAACAAGTGATTTTGACTGAAGTGATGAAGACGGTCATGTTACTGTGGATGCACGGCTTCCTTTATGAACTGGAGTAGCAGAAGAAGAAAGTCTTTATATCGATGAGCACAGGCGAAGAACACATCGCCGCTCGCTGCACTGTATTTTCCTGCAAACTCAGAGACTTCTGGAAGAAAAATAAAGCACTCTGAAATGTTTGGCTACTAGGGGTGTAACGAATTAGTCAAATCACGAAACGATACGAAATACGAAACAGGGCTCACGATACGAAATAAAGATTATAGAAAATCCCCAACAGTAGGAAGTTGTGCAAAAATCTAATTTTCTTCATTTTCTTCCTAATGCAGACATACAAAAAATATTGCTGCATCAGTACAAAATAAATGCTCGTTGAAAAAAAAACAAAATTGTAGTTTTTTCCCCTTATTCAGACTACAGCGGAAATACAAACATAAAATCTCAATAAAAAGTGCTTTGTTGTTGTAACAATCAGGATAAGTACATTCTTGAATGAAAAGGAAAACAAACAACAGTCCTCAGAGCTGCAGTTTAGACCTATAAATGTCTGAACTGTGAACTATAATATTTAGCCTATAACAGTGCATATACTTCTGATCTTCAAGTATGATCAAATTCTGTCAACTCAACAGTAGATGCAAAAATCAAATATTGGTTGTTGTTTTTTTTTATGTATTTTTTGGGCATTTTGTGCCTTTATTGATAGGAGAGAGACAGTGGATAGGCTTGTGAAAGGGGGAGAGAGAGCAGGGGAAGACACTCTGCAAGCTGGTCACAGGCAGGATTCGAACCTGGACCGGCAGAAGCAAGTACATGGGGTGCTAATCACTACGCCAAACCAGCACCCCCAAATATTGTTTTTTATGCAGACTTACAAACACATACAGTTGGCAGTTGTACTCGCTGCAGTATACAGCGATCTGTAGCGGCATATTTTGCACACGGTTGTTGTTTTGTTTCAGCATTCTCTCGTCTTTTACATGGGAAGCCAAAATAGGTCGACACAACCGATTTGACAAAGGCGTCAGCTAATTCCTCCACTTCGTCTTTCTCTATTCTGAAGCGAGTGTTTTGCTACGGTGGACGACTTTGCGTCTTTGAATTTTATTTCGTCATTTTTTATTTCGCAAAATTTCGTGGCACAAAATTCCGTTACATGCCTACTGGCTACCTGTAGTGATCTGTCCTACACACAGTTTTTTAGATGAGGCCCAGGACACAGGGCCTTTGAAGAAGTCGGATCAGTTTGTTGTTGTTGACGGGCCAGTGAGGAAGAGGAGACTTTAGCGTGAACAGCACTGTCCCAAAAGTCAAAAGCTGATTGATGTTTTGCTTACCGTACCCCCATCCTCTCCCCTGTAGCTGGCTGTAACAGCTGAGGCCGAGGAGGGGGACGGGGCAGGAGTTAATTTCCTATGCACACTTTGTAAATGGGCTGTAATCCCAGTATGGCCGCTGACACCCCCCCTCCCTGCGAGGCTGGCATTAACCTGCTGATTAAGTGGTGGAGCTTGGCTGGAGCTCAATCTGCGGCTGATGCATGGCTCCATGATGTAGACAAATGAGCAGAAATCACATCGGCATGAACGGGGCTCTCAGTCAGGCGGCCCCGCGGCCCCGGCCTCAGGCACAACACATTAATAAAGAGAGATTTAGCCCGCTGATGATTATTGATAACGCTGTGCATAATGTAAAATGCCAGCATGGATGAGAGAGGAACTTTGTGATCCAGGGAAAAAAAGTGTGTTTTAATGGTTCTGGGAGTTTCTGCGGCTCTGTGGGCACAGAATCAGATTTTAGGAGTCGATGTGGAGAGAGAGGCTGCTGAGGGGATTCAGGACTGTGCCCAGATCATAAGTGTATAGATTTTAACGCTGAACTCAAACAGTAAATAACATTAACCCTTTAACAGAGAGGACATTTGCTTGTGGAGACAAACAAGAAGTCAGGAGTCCAGACAATGTGGATCTCATTTTAATGAAGGGACAGAGCAGAAGCAAAGCCTGGATGAAAATATTGTTCATTATGAAAATTAATTTATTGTTTTACTGTTTCCTATTTTACATCAATGAACAGTGCATCTGGCAGAGAGGGTTACATCTGTGCACTTCACAGATGTTAACAACGTTTGACTTTACCCCCTTTCAAAGTCCACCCACTGTCTCTACCATCAATAAGATGAAAAAATCTGACAAAGAAAGAAAATGAGCTGAGTCTTTGTCCCCAAATGTCCTCATAGTTCATCTGCTCGGCAGTAAATACTCTGAGTTTGAGTTTCATCATACTGTTGGACCTTTCTTCTCTGACTCTTTTTTGTTAAACTTTTACATTTTTAATATTAGTTTGCATTTTTTGATTTTCTGATCTAATAAAATGATCAGCTCAGTGGAAATGAATCATGCGTGTCATCAGATTTAAGTCACATGGTTTCCTGATGTGTTTTTGTTGTTTGTGATTATCAGCTCGTTATCCACTTTGGCTGAAAGAACTGCTCAGATGTATGTTTATGTCTGTTATCATGGACCTGTGTGTTTCATATCATATTTTGTATTATAGTGGAGCTGACAGAGCATGTATAAAGGTTTTAATCATGCCACAGATCTGCCTTTTGTGACTGCAACTGCACCACTGTGTCGACTGAACTTCAGGCACAACGATCAGAAAACCTCTGCTGATGCAGGAGAGGAAAGGCTTTGGTCACACATGTCCACGTCATTACTAACAATAATGTTCATTAAATTCAGCCCTGATTCGTCCCTGATAAGTGTATTTGTTCCAGCCCGTGTTGCGCGGCCTCAGGTCAGTCCGTCTCCTGATCCATTTTTAGGATGAACCCTTTATTACCTCCACCAAGGAGGTAATGTTTTCGGGAGAGTTTGTTTGTTGTCCGTCTGTCCGTTCGCCCGTCTGTGAACAAAATAACTAAAAAAGTAATGGATGGATTTGGATGAAATTTTCTAGTGACGGACAAACAAACTCTCCCAAAAACATAACCTCCTTGGCGGTTGGTAATTGTGAACCCAGTTGCTAATGGTATGTTTTCATGGTCAAGGAATCTAAATAATCAGATGAAATAAAGGTAGGACTAATATTTATGGTGAAAATCAATTGATGGCTGAGGACTGTGGCGCAGGCGGAGGTCTGCGCTCTCTGAGTGTTTTTCTAGTTTTTACTGCTCTCTGCTTTTCTTTCCCTCCAAAACCAAAACCTTCAACAGGCATTTGAAGACAGACCTGGTCAGGGTACCAAAGTATAATTTGGTGTTGACCACAATTAAGTCCTCAAAGTGGCAGAGTTTGGGTTTGAGGCTCCTGTCCTCCACGTCACTCATCTTCTCCCCTCATTTCTCTACCGTCGACCCTCTTGTTGAAATAAAGGCACAGGGCTCCTCCTCTGAAACTTGTCAAAGACTCGGCATAGACGGGGTTAAAATGCCTTTTCGCAGGTTAAGTTGGTTTTAAAGATGCTCTCTTCACCCCCTCCCCCTCCGCTCCTCATCCACCAAAGTTCTGCCAGATCAGAGCGCCGCTGGAGCTTTAACGGCACGTCACTTCTCCACGATTCAGGCATTTTTCTGGATGAGCGTAGCAGTAAGTGAATCGTAGCAGAGTGAAGCGTCTGGCCGGCTGTAAAAGCCTCCCTCATTGTCACTCGGCGCTTCACTCCTCGTGCTTGAGCTGATTTTTAACGCCACGGCGGGCATCAGTCACTCCACCTGACGTCCATTGTGTTTAATTAGATGGAGCAAACGTTGGAGGAGATACCTGCGTGTCTGCTCTTTAGCGTGTCGCGTGTGATGAATCGGCTCTGACAAATCATTTGATAAATCATAATTACTGTACATAAAGCTCGGGGGAGGGGCTCCGGGTGGGGTGTTGGTTTGAGAGGTGGATGAGTGCAAACATGGCTGACCGTGTTTGACCCTCCTCTCTTCTGAAGGTTACGGGAGGACAGCAGCATAACTGAGGGATGAAACCCCAGCTCAGATCCTCTGGCTTGTTTCTGCTCCTTCACTGAGGGTGAATAACCAGCTCGTGGAAAATAATCCAGCGTGAGGGTAATAATAACAGCCCCCTCCTCGTTAGTCTTTGCCTCCTGCTCCAGTAATGGCCCAATTAAGGGAACGCGACCCGCTCCTCTTTAGGTATGTCACAAATTGATTATCTCTCCATGAGCAGATAACAGAGAGGCTGGCCCGGCTCAAACGGGGCTAATCAGACAGCGTTTTCACACTCGTTTAGGCTTCAGAGTGCTCATGCAAAAGAGAGCAGGGAGAACACCGATTACCGACTCACTGCTTTGCTATCATTTTATTTGGCTTTGACGTGAGCCGAGTATCAGAACCTCTCCTTGGTTTTCCTTTTTCAGCATCATTTTAACAGTTTCATTCCCCTCCCGTGGTTTCTGGTGTCATGTGTTATCGGCTTTATCGAGTCTGTAACTCACTCATAAACTCTGTCCCTCATCACAAAGTGAATTTACACATTACAGGGATTATTGGAGATCCACAGACAGAATAACAGTTTCAACAGATTCTAGCTGAATAATCCTCCAGGCACATTTATAACATGGTTTGGCCAAAGCAAACCTCCCTGCAGCCATGTTAATTTAAAATGCTATGTAAAAAATTTTAAAAATTAAATCAGGATGAAAAAAATTCACAAGTCTCACTTTTAGATATATGCCTGATGGAAATACACACTTTAAGATGAGTTTTATAGCATCAAAATAGGTTATCTATAAATGCTATTCCTTAGCTTTGCAGTAAGGTTGGACAGGGCTGGACTGGCCTGGATACTCAACTTTGGGAACAAGACAAAACTAGAGCAAATTTATATTATTCAGACACGTCTTAGAGCACCGGGCTGTAAGTAGAGGTATATAGTCGCCTACAAAACTACGATACTAAGTTTTCCTAAAATTGCTTGTTGTCACACATCAAAAACTACCGCTACGTAACTAGAAAGAGATACATTACCTCGTTGCTTTGCATCCTGTAAGTTGTTGAAAAAAGAAGTTGTAAAGCAATGCAGAGTTCTGAGGAAGGTCCGAGCTGCATTCATTAGCATCACAACAAACACACACTTTGGCTTGGGTCACGTCTTTTGGTGCGTTCCAGTTATAGCCAGAAGTAGGAATTTCCGAGTTCCGAGTTGGAAACTGCAACTGGAACGTCCCCCGAAGTCTGAATTTCCTACTGGGAACTCGGTGAAACCTCGCCACCCCCGAGGTGACAATGGAAGATGGATGCCCCCAGTGTGAACAGTTATTTAGCTCCTGTAATAATCTTTTTATTTGCACTTCTGACTGGGGTGTGTCGCTCTAGATCAGCTGTATACATAGTATTGTTAGACTTATATTTACAAAACTGCTGCCCTAGTGATAATCGCATTCTTCATGTGATATTTGTGAACAACAACACAGGGCGTGCTAACAACAGCTAACAATAGCCTGGTAGATCAGCATGTTTTTTTCTGACTTCATCTGGAATACCGATAAGTCGGAGATGATGTCAGTCCCAGTTCCGAGGTTACTGGAAGCAGCATTATGACAGTCGCCGCGCGTGCTCATGGGTAGCAGAGTCTTTATGTCGCCAGTAATAGATTCTCCTCATAGCACCTTTAACCTGTAAACAGTGAAAGATGTTCTGTCGATTATAAAGATGTAATTCAGACTGTTGCTGAGTTAATTAAAATAGTAAATTAAAAATCTCCTTTTCTTTAGTGCTGTTGTGGTGATGAAACATTAAATGATTGAAGAAATTCTCAAGGCCACCTGAGATTTGGCTTAAGGAACACCAGTGTTTACTTTACAGTGCAGCCACGAGTGAGACGACAGCAGGAAGTGACTGTATGTGCAGTGATTAGCATAGATGCTAACAGCTTTGGAACAGCTTGATCAAATCTGGACCACATTTCTGTATTTAAAGCATTCCTCAATAATTATATTACATTGATATATGTTCAGAAAACACATATATATGTAATTTTACACATCATCAAAAAGAAAATAAAATTGTTTGCTGCTTTCATTCCAAGCTGTTATCTACATTTGTTTTTTGACTTCCAAACAGCACTAGTTGTTCAAGGTTTTTGACAAAAAAATGTCTAGAAATTATATTGAATCCATCATGAAGACTATTTTTGTTTATCTTATTCTTACTTTTCTGTCATTAACACAGCTTTAATCACAGTGTTCCTGTTCAGGCTCATTAAGGCTTGGTAAGACATTAGCTTGCTGTAATATTCATCCTGACGACATTTATTAATGATTTAACGATGGATCACGATTTTTAACCAGCTGTAGTTTGGAAAACATTGAGAGAGCTTTTCACAGCTGACTTTGGCAGATGAGGAGGATTTTTCCTAAATATGATGTCTTTGTGGGTTAATTTTGTCAGATTCATTTGAAGAGCCACTGATTGTGTGCAAACGAGATGATTTGATTATTAAGGGAGTTGATTCACTAAACCTCAGCTCTGGTCTTTTTCTCTGATGTTATTTTCTCATCCTTTAAAGAAACTTATTCCAGAGATAATTTCCTTTTGTTTAGATAAGAAAAATCAGCTGTAATGATCACGAATGTTTCAAACTGAGCTCAATCCTCTGATCGTGTCAGTATAAAGTGGTCAGTAAGGCCCCGTCTCCACCCTTGGATCACCTCCTTCATCGTCTCCTCTCCAGCTGAAGAGCAGCGGCGTCCCGGCCTCGCTGACTGACAGCCTCTCTAATTGTATCCACTCACTCATGACAATTTGATTAAAATATTACGCCAAAGTCTCACCCCCTGTTTGTTCCTCCCCTCCAAATCTAATTTTGATTTAAAAAGAGAGAGATTACCTCCACCGGCATGACTGAGGACGCCATTAACTTCTACTTAATCTTTATTACTGCGGCGATACCAACATATGTACGGCTTCATTTATACCCTCTCTGTTTTTTATCCACCTCCTCTTCATCATCTGAGCAGAGACCAGGACTGGAATACTGAGGAGGATCATCTGAGGGGTCCAGACAGTCACAGGAAGACGA
The DNA here is from genome assembly GCA_036419115.1 of Scarus forsteni. Lineage (NCBI taxonomy): Eukaryota > Metazoa > Chordata > Actinopteri > Labriformes > Labridae > Scarus > Scarus forsteni. The sequence continues at coordinate 569,412 of JAZDUH010000236.1, read as the reverse complement.
GGAGGGCAGGTCCAAAATCTGACCTGAAGAGACTTCAGACAGCAGATCTGTTTGTTTTTATAGTGATGTTTGGAGAACTGAAACTACCATCAGGTGGTTTAAACCACAGTGGAGTCGACATGATGTGATCTGAATTTACTGTAAAATACCAAATAATAGCCGGGGCGTTTATTTGTTTCAATCACTGAGCAGACCAGGCGACTATTTGGGACCAGGTGTTTAATTCCTTTGCCACAAAAATCTTGCTTAGCAAAAAATGAAAAAATATGGTAAATGTAATCAAATCATTTATTTACACCAGTATGAATATCACCCTTACAGCAAGATTACAGTGCTGTAGTTGTACTCCTGTCTTCTTCTTTCAACTCAGCTCTCTCCAAACACTCTTAAAACTGGTAAGGAACTATCTTACCAGTATTAAGTAGTTAAGTTAAGGTCTTACTTCATTTTTTTGGCTGCACCGGGGCCATGGAGATAAGCAGCAGTGTACCACTAACTCACGTGTTCAGCCTCCCGATGTTAAGGACAAATAACCTGCAGCTGCAGCAGCAACATCTTCTTCTTTGGATTTGTGAAGCTCTAGTGTGTAAGATTCCATCTTTGGCACTCTAGTGCTAGGAGTGTAACGGTATTTGTATTCGCCCCGTACCATCACGGTACGGGGGTCACGGGTCAGTACACACAATCACACGACGAATACATGAGTAAGTTAAAAAAAAAAAAAAAGATGAGTCGTGACTCCAGTCTTAGGTGGCAGTAATGAGCCTAAAAGCTGCCAGCGACCGCCATCACAACAGAAGAAGATGAAGAAGAATAAGCACGTACAAACAAAAACAAACGAAGAAGAAAGTACAAGCATAAACAAATGAGAGATGCAGCGTGTGGAGTTGGAGGACCCCCCAGCCTCGTATAAACTTGCCGTGTAGGAAAACCTTGGATTCCCGGTACAATACAGCAACAATGGCAAAAGAGTGGTGGACTGGACAAAGACCGTCTGTGGGTGATGCTCCGCAGAGGTGGGGTACGTCCCAGGTAATTCATCTAACATGCTGACACACATGAGACGACATCATCCCGATGTGTCTGTCACTGGTGCGAGGAAAAAACGTCTACAGTGTAACAGCTTATCCCGGTGCATTCAACCAGACTCTGAGTAATAACACCGACAGGGCAAAAAAAATGACTAAGGGGATTGGGGTATAGGCTACATATCTAACTGTGCAATAAAACACTGAAAGTGTTTGGTAACTATAAAAACAGGAAACTAAGTGACCAGTTTATACTTGACTACTTCAGTAAAGCACTGTTGTATGTTTTTTTTCCTTTTCCTGTGTATGAACAGAATGAATGTTGACAGAACCCTCCTGATGTTCTTTTATATTTTATTCTATTGATTTTTTTTACTTTAACAACAAGAGATGGTAAGAAGTTTTGCAGTGAGTTGTGGTCTGCTCAAAATAAATGAAAAAAAGATACTGTAGTACATTTGTGACCTTTTGTTACTTTTTCCCCGCTGTACCGAAAACGTATCGAACTGTGACCCCCACACCGAGGTATGTACCAAACCGTGACTTTTGTGTACCGTTACACCCCTATCTAGTGCCCTCTGTGTTCGTTGAGTGTAACTGCACTGTTGTGAAATAGAGCGCCGTACACCAATGTAAATTTTGTTGTCATACAGAGGCAGAAGAAGCGAGCCGACGGGATGTCCAGAGAGACAAATAAACCATGTGGACTGTTAAGGTTCAGTATGATAATGTTTCTTTTAAGCGTGAACTGTCCACTGCGAGCTGCATGTGTGTTCTGTAAACTTCGACCGCAGCTCATAGGCTGTGCCGAATAAATTACAACCGGCAATTAATCGAAACTCAGCGTTTATTTGGTATTTTACGGTATTCAAAAGCAAGTTTGAACATGAGGCCTGGAAGACCTTCACCACTGAAGTCCAAAGTCCGAGAGGTGAATCCTTTTGGCTAACATTTGGAGAAGTAATCTCAGGAGACATCTCCTTCACAATCATGACTGCTTTGACCTTCATTTTTGATCAGTGACCTCCATTCTCAATATTTTATGATTTGATCAGAGTGGACATTTTTGCACGCTGCACTCACAGGACGTTCGGTTGGACATCAGTGTCCAGACTTAAAGGAAAACCAGCACGGACATTTTTTTTTTAATGTATTTTATGGGCATTTTGTGCCTTAATTGATAGGAGAGAGACAGTGGATAGGCTTGTGAAAGGGGGGGAGAGAGTAGGGGAAGACACTCTGCAAACTGGTCACAGGCGGGATTTGAACCTGGACCGGCAGAATTATGTTTATGGGACGTGCATGGTTGCTAACCACTCCGCCAAACCAGCACCCCAGCCAGCACGGACATTAACACAGGACAAAAACATCTGAAGGTTTCCTCAGGCTGCCCCCCCCCCCTCAGGGATGTTTAATATACCAACACATGTAAAAAGTAACAGGACGATGAATAAAGAAACCCGCCTGCTCTGTTCTCCCTACACCACACACTTTGTCCCCGTGATGTAATTTCTGTGAAGTTTTAGGTCATCAGTCCGATTAACTCCCCCGCCTCAGACATTTAACCCTGTGTGGTCTTTCCTGACACGGCCTCACCCTCCACATGGAGAGAATCTGGCAGCGTGCACACGGGCATGTTCGTATATCCACATACATGCAGGCATGAACACACATGGATGTGTTTTGAGGCGGCGCTGCCCCCTCCTGCGCTCGGCCCTCCTTTGAAAGGAGAATAAATCCGCTGTAATGTGATCGTCGAATGCAGGAGAGGCGATAAGGTGTTGGGAGGTTGGGGGGGGGGGTGTCTGGGGAAGGCAGGGGGGCGGCTCAATCACTCAGTGAAAAAAAAGCCATGTATCATTCACCTGATTTGAATTGTACCCCCCCGCGCCCCCTTTTTGAACCCCTGCCAATTCATTTTGTACATTAAAAATTGGTCAGGGTTGATAAGATTCCATTTTCACGGTTGGCAATGCAGAACTGGCAAAAGAATACAATTACAGACCCCAGAGTAAACTCTCCGAATGTCAACGTGATGTAAATGATCAGAAGGCAAAAGAACAGCCTTCAACTTCAGCAGACCCCCCCTCGCTCTCCTGAGTGTGCACCTCTCTCTCTCTCCCGCTCCACTTGACAGCCTCGCTCGCCCAGCGGTGGTGCAGACGGGCGGCTGAAGTGCAGTGAGCGCTGACGCTGCGACATGAGAAGAGTCAGTTAATCTGGACCATAAAGGCCCAGAGATGTTACCACATCCTTCACCTCTATGACCTTTTTAAACATTAAAACTCAGAGTGTTGATCTAAAAAAGAAAAAAGTCTAAATACAGCAAAAATGTTTTTAGTGGAATAGCTAGCATGCCCATAAAAAGGACGAAGTGATTTTTACTGAGGATCCAAATCCATCAGACCAGTCAGGGTCCAATGAGGAGAAAAAGGAGCTACAGGTGTGGTTTGGGAAGAAAATCAATCAATCAGTCAATCAATCTTTATTTGTACAGCACCAATTCATAACAAGTGTTATCTCAAGACACTTTACAGTAGAGCATAAAGCTCTTCATTTTATGGATACACATATGTGCATAGATACATATATACATATAAAAATACACATATACATATATATACAAATATATGTGGATCCCAGTCTCATGATGAACAGCAAATCCACACCGTGCTGTGTTGGTGTGAGGGTAAAGGAAGGGAGGTAAGAGGAGACAAGTGGACTAAAGTAAGAACTAAAGTTAGAGACAGATCCATGAACCATAGACCTGTCGTCTGATTTATCAGAGGTTAGCCTCTTGAGATGCTACATCTGGTTTTCAAGAGGGTCCTCATGTCTGAATGGTTGTGGTGATCATTTTATAGAAGTATAATCAATGATATTCTTACTGAAAATAAGAATTTATGGTAGTGATGAACTCATGGGTGCCCAGACCACAAGGTCATCCCTACCATATTTGTCTCTGTTGTATAAATGTATTAAAGGCCTCTTGAGATGTGACATCCCATTTTCAGAGGGACCTCATGACTATGTGGTGATAAATATAGTTTCTACAGATGTATCAACCATGGATAGAGAGATCATGCTAATATCTACATTAACAGCTGTAATGATAAAATGACTGAAGGGTGCACATTTCAAACATGCTCAGTCCTTTAGCTGCAGTTTTGAGCTGTGATATTAGTGCTCTGTGACATTTTGCCTTCAATATGGAAGAAGGAAGGACGGGCCAAGCTGACCCATCACTCTGCCTCCAAAAGAAAGCACAGGGAGCACAGTGCTGTAAGTGTTTGTGTGTCTGTCACATGCATGTCGTCGTACTCCCCCAAAGCCATATCACACTGTGACTGGACACAAATAGAGAAAATTGGCTGATATCAGCTGACATGGCTGCTTTAAAGGTGCAGTGTGTAGAATGTGGCATTTTATACATCCACCTCATTTCTCCAAACAGAAACGGTGAATAAAGGAGATATATGTTTCTATTTGTATGTGAAGTCCGTCAAAATAAACATTTGCTTTATTTTTATTTAGTTAGAAAGAGCTTTACTAAAAAAATTACATTACCGCGGGCCGCTGTTTCGTGTAGGCCGACATATTGATCCGCCGTGTTGTCTATGGGTGATTTTTAGGGACTAAAAGAACGAAATGCGAATCTTTCCGCCTGTTCTGAAATCTACCTGGAATGTAGGCGAAGAAGAGGAGAGGATGGCAGTGGATGCTTAGAAAGTTGTTAATCTGTCCTAGGGATTCAAACTGTGTGTATAAACACGCACACAACATAAATTGTGTGCTGTGTTCAGGATCCTTTTTGGTCTTCACGGGATTCCGTTGCTCAGCGACGTGACGTTTTGGCTACGGTTAGTTTCATTCTAGAATCTGAACGCTAGATGTCGCTAAAATGCCAAGTTCTACACACTGCACCTTTAAAACACTCAAACATGAGTTGATCTGAAATAAAATAATTTCCATGGCAACTGTCGTCAGGGTTGTGTAAACACTTAAAGGTGCAGTGTTCAGAATTTGCCATTTTAGCGACATCTAACCTTTAGATTCTGGAATGTGCCTAACTGTCACCGAAACGTCACGCTGCTGAGTAATGGCAAACTGTGAGGACCAAAAGGGATCCTGAATACGGCATCATTAGCTCTGCCAAAGAGGTTATGTTTTCGGGAGAGTTTGTCTGTCTGGCTGGCTGTCCGTCCGTCCGTCCGTCCATCCGTCTGTGAACAAAATAACTCAAAAAGTAATGGATGGATTTGGATGAAATTTTCAGGAAATGTTCAGCATGGGAAAAGGAAGAACTGATTCGATTTTGGTGTTGATCTGGATCAGCGTCTGGCCGCCATGGCGAAAAATGTGATTTCTGTGAATAAATACTGAACTAAAATAGATATCATTTTGAATCCAGTTGCTAATGGTATGTTTTCATGGTCAAGGAATCTAAATATTTAGATGAAATAAAGGTAGGAGTAATATTTATGGTCAAAATGGCTGAGGACTGTGGCGCTGGCGGAGGTCTGTGCTCTCCAAATGCTTTTCTAGTTTACTAAAGTGACAAGGTTTGTGACCATTATTTATACACACAATTTAAATCCCTAGTGCCAAGTAACAACTGACTATACATCCACCGCCGTCCTCTCTCCTCCTCTCGCCTGGATTCCAGGTAGAATCAAGAACTGGCAGACAGATTCGCGTTTTATTCTTTTTATCCCTAAAATCCAACCGTAGACAACATGGCGGACTGTTATGTCGGCCTACATGAACATGGCCCGTGGTAATGTAAACTTTTTAAATCTTTTTCTTACTAAATAAAACCAAAACAAATGTTTTATGGGGATGATTGTCCTCTATTTTGATGGACTTTACATACAAATAGAAACATTATATCCTATGTTCACCGTTTCTGTTTGGCCAAATGCTGCCACATTCTACACACTGCACCTTTTAAGGGAAAAAATGGCAATGAGATGCCCTCAAAACCTCAACAGGTTGAGGCGGGACCCTGCTGTGCTCAGATGGGTTAGACCTGCAGCCTCATTATGTACTGAGGCTCATGCCTCGTGTGGACGGTCTCAGTCTGACTCCTGCCTACCCCTGACCTCTGAACCTCGACCTCCGTCTCTCTGTGGTCAGTACAGAAAAAAGAAAAACTTCAATAATGCACAGCCGTAGTTTTTATGATCAGCACTAATGCTCCTGTTCACTGCAGGTCTTTGTATCAGGATGGATCATCTCATGCTCTGGTCTCTGCCTGTTATCCCTCCGCTGACATACGGCACTGCGTTTGAATCAGATGGCGCCTCGTTGATTATGAGGTGTCATCCCGATTGACCTGACCCTCACACCCACACCCCGTGTCACCCAGTGCCACTCGCTTCCGAGCCAGCCCTCTGTGGTGACGGCAGGCCGCTTTGACACCTAGTAATTACCAGGTCGTGTCCCCGCCATCCGTTCGCACATTACCAGTCGCCAACGTGCCCGATGACTCCTCGCCACTCGCCCCAATGACCCCCCCCCCCCCCCCCAATGATTATTCAGAGGTCTCACATTAACCAGCCGGGCTGTGATGGATGGTGTTATGCATAAATTGTTTGTGAGGTCTGAACTTTGACTCCCTGCAAATAAAAGAAGAGCATGCACAGGCCGTCACGTCTAATCCATGAACCAGGCCGCCATTACAGCGAGGTCAAAGAGACGGCTCACGTAAACAGCCGTTTGTCTAATAAGGTGAAGACAGCACTGCTTTTATACAACAGAAACTCTGAGGTTCTACTCCAGTGCATCTGATCCTACAATATGCTGCAGGTTAATCTGTGACATTTACATGCAGCAGAGATAGAAGGACGTCAGAGCGAGGCAGCACTGTGAACAGAAACAGATATCTACAGAGAGAACAAACAAAAGAGAGGCGATAACAGAAACCATCAAATAAAGAAAAAGGGTTCACATTTCAGAAACTGCAGCTTTGGACCCACATCGGTCTCCATCAGCCGACTGCAGCCAACAAAACAGTCCTAAGAACAGTTTGTCATGTCAGGTCAGGGGACAACAGGATCAGGGTGGGAGACCAATTTTTTTGGTTGTGGACTTAGTGCGTTTTCACACCAGCCACATTTAGTGTGCACCAAAGAAGTTTTGGCCCAGGGTTTGGTACGTTAGTGACAATGTGAATGCAACCACCGCACTTTGGTGCGCACCAAGTCAGCCGGTCCGAGACCTCCATGAAGGGGTGGTCTCGATTCGCTCCATGTCCCTACATTTGGTGCGGTTTCACTGATATGAAACAAAGTGGTCCGAACTGATCTACTTTTGACGCATTACTTTCTGTTAATCCCGCGGTTGAATCTTTTGCTTACTCAATTTGTTGATTTGTTTATTCTGGTTGAGGATTACGATGATTTACGAAGGTCCAGAAGGTCGCTGATGCCGTCTCAAACACGATAAAAAACACATTTGAAGGAAAATGTAGAAGAGAGCGAAACGTACACATTTGTTGTTTGGTGTAGGAAATGGTTACCATGGTAGCCTCTTCTTCGTTCTCCTACCTAGCAGGTTTGGTAACCAGTTACATGCATATCGCCCCTTGCTGTTTCAAACTGAATAAATACACAAGTGGGTCAGGGCATGGTTCGCCAGTGTGTTGCCAGTGTGCATCCAAGCCAGCGGGGGGAGGAGGGCGAACCCATGGCGGACCGCGCCGCAGCTTGTTCTAAACAAGTGGACCTAATGTGAAAACGCCCTTAGCCTTATCTCCATCATCTGATGGATGAGCACCACAGGTTTTCTCATAGTGAACACCACAAGGGTCACATTTAAAGGATAACTTCGGTTCCTGCAGCTTTTACATTGTTTATAGAATGAAGAACAACAATATACTCACCCAGAAGGCTTTCCTGATGCAAACGGTGCTTCAGGAGATATTTAGATCCAAAATCGAGCAGCGGACACCGATATAATGGTAGCCCGTAGGGCATAGATCGCCGCTCCTAAAAACTGCATTAATCGTCCAAAAACTCATGTTTTTCACCAATATTCCATCATGATTCGCGTCGAATGGACGGCCATTGCAGCCTGTGTCTCTCCACACAGCGCTGTGTGGCTGAACCAACGAGTTTGTTTACATGCTCTTCGCGCATGCAGTGCTCATTGTTTCAGGGCAGCTACAAATCGACTTTCTTCTTCCAGTTTTGTGCAAAATGGGCCGAATATCTATGGGATGAAGATGTTGTGGAGGAGGACTTTGAATATGATGGGCGTCCTTACAGTTTGGAGCCAGATTATACAGATAAGGAGCTGATAGAAATGAGGAAGCGATCTCAACGCTCCAGAGAGTACTGCGCATGCGCGAAGGGCATGCAAACAGACTCGTCTGTTTAGAGGTTAGTTCAGCCACACAGCGCTGTGTGGAGAGACACAGGCTACAATGGCCGTCCATTCGGCGCGAATCATGATGGAATATTGGTGAAAAACATGAGTTTTTGGACGATTAATGCAGTTTTTAGGAGCGGCGATCTATGCCCTACAGGCTACCATTACATCGGTGTCCGCTGCTCGATTTTGGATCTAAATATCTCCCGAAGCACCGTTTACATCAGGAAAGCCTTCTGGGTGAGTATATTGTTCTACTTCATTCTATAAACAATGTAAAAGCTGCAGGAACCGAATTTATCCTTTAACAGCTTTTCTCCTTCATGTGTAGTTGTTTAATGTAACAAACACAGTGACTTCCTGTTTAGTAAAGAGCAGCCAATCGAAAGTGTTTGTGTCCTCAACCTAATTGGGTTAGTGTTCTGTCAATCACCTTTATTATAGGCCAATCAGAAGCAGTGATGTCAGGCACTACTGCTGTCCAGTACAAAAAGTGAACCAAATTAAAATCAGGCCCTCGTCACAGCCTGTGTCTCCTCCATGTGGCAGCTTCTCAGGGTTCTTGGTTCTTCATGTGATGGAGCAACGTTCTCCGTCTCTGATCAGAGGTCCACTGTAGCAGACAGCGGCCCCTCGTGTCTACAGGACAGCTCTTTAAAAGCTGTTGCAAATATTTGATTTTCTAAAGTCTGTATTAACCCTTTCATGCATGTTGCTCACTACAGTTGACAAATATATGGAATAACATTCATTGCAGTACCACGTCCAACCACCAGGTGGAAAATACTAAAAACCACTGTCTTAATTTTCATAAAGATAATATTATTGCACATTTTTACCATATGGAGATTTTGCATCTTAAATCTAAAGTAGCTAACAAAGGTTCTGTGTTCAGATTTCACATATTTTTGTATGTTTATTTTAAATTTTAGTGTAATTCACAAATGTATAGTTTGATTTAACAGCAATAACTCATACAATACAGATTTTGCTCTTAATAAATGTTTGTCAAAGACGTGTTTGTGGATTTTTATTAAGTTCCACTTAATTTATATTCATGCTGTTAATGCATGGTGCTCACTGTAGTAGACAGAAGGACTGAACGATTTGAGAACATAATCTAAAGCGATATTTTCCCCCAATATTGCAATTGCGATTTAATCTGCGATTGTTTTAATGTTCCACGTCTTATGTATTCTTAAACAAACATAAGCAGTAGATTGTTTTATAGTAAAACCAATATGACATTAAATTAATCTAAGGATAAAAGATTTGAGGAAAAGTGGAGAAGTGAAGAACAGAAGAAAATTAGGTATGAAATTTTAAAAACTGGGTAAAAAAAAATGGTACAAAAGCAGAAAAAAAGTTTATAGGTGCAAATTAGGTATGAAAAAATGGCAAAAAATTCAAAAGTGACTAAGGAAAATTGATTATAGCAGCAAAATTGGGATTAAATTTCAAAAACATGTAAAAATTCCAAACATGGTCTGACAGTGGCCAAAAAGAAAAAGGTGAATGGGAGCAAGATAGGCATAAAGTTGTAAAAACTGGGTTAAAAAGGTTAAAGTAGGCAGGAAATTGTAAGAAAGTACATCACAATGCCAACAGATTTTGGGTTAAAAATATTGCAGGCTGTTCAGCCCAAGTAGACGGATGCATAACTCCTCAAAATGTAGCATGGAAAAATTAAACATGATTTTTTACTTATTAGAAAGTTAAAAAAATATTTAAACAGTTTTCTTTTGTGATTAAATAATTTAGGCACGAAAGCTTAAAGGTTAAAGCTTCAACCGTAAAGTTCATTTTATGTTTGTGTGGCCGATTCTCTGCAGTGAAGAATGACTGGTGAGTCCTGGGAGCAGTGGAGCAGGTCACTGATACACTCCCGTTAGTGTCCTGCCACTGTCACTCTGTGTTTGTCTCTAATTGGCTGCACGCTTGTGTTTTTATTTTAAGTGTGTCTCCCAGCATGCATCAGGGCTGAAACATCATCAATATTCATCTGTGACGACAGCAGCAGTCAGCGCTGTGACGATTAACACTCGACGAGCGCTGCAGTCAACACTCAAACAGGTGTCAGAGAGACCAGGAGACGTTTTCATCAAGGACGAGGGGGACGAGGGGGGACGAGGGGGACGAGAGGGAAGAGGGGGAAGAGGGGAGGGGGAGGAGGGGGGACGAGGGGGAAGAGGGAGGACAAGGGGGGAAGAGGGGACGAGGGGATGAAGGAGGGAGGGGGACAAACAACAAACACAGAGACACCGGGGGTCTGCATGAAGGAGTAGAGGAGGACTGATACCCCTTTTCCACCAAGCTGGTTCCAGGGCTGGTTCAGAGCTAGAGCCAGCTAAGCACCAGTTCTTTGGTTTTCCACAGACTAAGCACCGATTGCTGGATCTCAAAACCGGTGCTTAGCAAGCACCAACTCTTTGCTGGACCAGCAGAAAGAACCACTTTACGTCGGGGGCTACGGCTTACGTCAGGGGGTGGGGGCGGGTGAAAACACGGAATCACCAAAGCAGAGGAAAAACACGGAAGCATTCTTACCTTCGTCTTCTCAAGCGTGATCGCTGTTCATTGCATAATCGTCGAGTAGCATTAACTTGCTGGATCGCCAACTTTTGCTCTACAAAGGAAGGCTCGAAAAGCCAACAGCAACACTTGAACCGCAACGTAGTCCTCCATCTTTGTAGTGGCAATTGAATTCGGCGCTAGTTGTTATGGGAAACTAGCGTGACGTATACAGACGTATACATTGACGTGATGACGTAGCCCTCTGGCCGGCACCCGTTTGTGGAAAAGCAAACGGTTCTAAACAGGTTCGCAGTTGAACCAACTGCGAACTGGCTCTAGCACCAGCACTAGCACCAGCCCTGGAACCAGCTTGGTGGAAAAGGGGTAACAGAGAAGAAGAGGAGAATTTAAGGGAGAAATATGAGGCACAAAACTATGAAAAGGGGAAAAGGAAGGATGAAGGAGGTCAGTGAGGAGGTGAAGAAAGGACGAGAAGATGGAAGAGAAGTTTTAGAAGTGTTGGGATCCAACAGAACATTTTCCATAAAGGGAAATGATTAAGTTAGTCTCATTAAGGTTACTGACTATTAATTTGGAACCATGATTTATAATTAACTAAATAAAAATAACCAAAGTTACCTAATGAGTTGTCAAAGTTGAAGGATTTGGAGTTCTGCAGAGAAGAGGTTGGCAAGATTCACTCTTATACAACATTAACAGACCAGCAACTGACTTTGTGTTTAAAATCATTTATTAACAAACAAAACATGAAAACATACAATACCTAACCCAACAAAATTCCAAGTATATACGTGAGTGTGTGTGTGTGTAACAGACAAAGGCAAGATGGCTGCCTCTAAAGGGTGTCTTAACACCACATGGCTCAAAGGCATTTACAACCAGGACCACATTAGGAGTGATGGAGGTTAGAAATGGTCTCTTTGTGTTAGCTTGATGTCTCTACATGAAATGGACAAGTTAAAATAAGCAGCCGTTAGCTATAGCTTAAAGCCTAAAGAACATACTCAATAAGTGAGTGATTGTTTAAACTGAATAGTCCTGTGCTTAGCCGTGCTATGCTAAAGTCTGTAAGGCCTAGTTATATTACCAAGTCCATAGGGGAAAAAGGTGTCCATTTTGGTTCTGCCCTGCAAAGTCCAGTGCTGCAAGTTTGGTGGTTTTCTCAGTGGGTCCCAGGCCGGTCTGTCCCTCCAGCTCCTGGCTCTTAAGTCCACTAGTTGCTCCTTTGTCCATTGAGTTAGCAGCTTGATGCTAACTCTGTTCTGTTGTTTCTAGTTTTGATCAGGAACTCCTGTTCCTTAAGCTGGCTCTTGTGTCGCCTATGGTGCTACAGTCTGCATTGAAGCAGGACTGTGGAAGGTTTGTGGTTGTACTCCTGAGAAAGAACTGTGAGAGGGAGAGGAACTCTGCCCCCTTCACTCCATGGTTCAGAAAAAAAGAGAGAAGACTGCAAAGCAGAGCAGGGTCTTATTGTTCTTATCAGAGGGTTTACACCTACGTGTGAAACCTAGGGGGTGAGATGGTCAGCCAACTTTGTTTTAGGCTTATGCATGTTCCTTTTAGAGCACATGGATCCCAACATCAGGACTTGTTTTCACATCATCTTACAGAAATGACCTTGTAAACAGATCCCTCTTTCAGTGACGGGCTCTCTACTCGGTCAGTCAGCAAAGGTGAGACTCCTCAAACTCCAGAGTAACACCAGGAACAGTCATGATTAAGACCTGCTTCTTTATCCAAGAGACATTTGGCCCTTTTCCACTAGCCCTACTCTACTCTACTCAACTCTACCCGACTCTACCCAGCTCTACCCGACTCTACTCTACTCGCCTCGTGCTGCTTTTCCATTAGCCCCGTCACCTGCCCAATGGCGTGCAGTGTCGCTTTAAGCAGCTGAGCAGCACTGTGAAGACGTCATTTTGAGCGCGACACAACAATCTGTGGCTTTTTGTCACAAACCGAGTAAAAAAAGAAGAAGGCTGCAGGTGGTAAGAAGAAATACCCCTTGAGAAGCACAGGACAGTTTTGGAAGCTATACAACAGAATGAAGCCGAGGACAGGAGCAATCCAGCTGCAAAGAAAAGACGAATGAGGGTAAGATAACGGTAGCTACCACTAGCATGCTAGGTCGTCGCGCTCATGACGCATCGATGATGACATTGTCTGACCAATCAGTAGCCGGCAGTTGGTGACGTCATCTTTTAGTATCGACTCAGCTCGCTTGGAACCAGAGCGGAGTAGGTACTAAAACTAGCTTGTTTTAGGAGGTACCAGGCTAGTGGAAACACGCTGCAAATCGAGTAGGGCCGAGTCGAGTAGGGCCAAGGCGTGCTAGTGGAAAAGGGCCAATTGTCGACATTACTGATGCATCCCTCACTGACCTCTGACTGAAGATGGGCTCAGCGGTCAAAATGCCACATGCATGTGTGATCCCCCTCACAAATATGATTTATCTCATATTTTGAAAATAGGCATGTGCCTTACTAGCTTTATTATTTGCACTTTTTGTTGCCAGTGTTAATTATTGTCATTAATCCAAAGGTTAAAAACCAGAAAGATAACAGTGAGAGCCACTATAGCATTTAGAATGAGGGTAGGAACCTTTGGGTGTGGTCGTTGTTCTGGACGCTCCTCTTAAGGTGTGAGACCGCCCCTCCATGCTCAGATGAGTTTTGCAGCAGAACGACACGGTTCAATGTGCCTCATTCCTATGCACTTTTCCCCTGTTTTTCAGGTCAGTATGCCACAACAAAACACAATAACCGATGCCCTAAGACTTACTGATGATGTGAGCATGCTGTGTTGTGATTTAAAGATGGTTTTGAGTGTTTTATGACGAGTTTTAGGAGTATAAAAAAGTCCACGAATTTACCGCTGTTTTGTGACTGTCAGTAATGGCGCCGGCCAGATGCACGGAGTGAAATTGTGATGCTATGCCTCGCGTTTTCAATGTGTTAATTCATAATTAATCCCTGACATTCTTAATGTTGTTTCCTGAGCACTTGAGAGTTAAAGTATTGTTGAAAGAGTTTGTTGAGCTGGTAGAGCAGCCGTCCTGAGCTTTCTCCAGTTATTGTGTGATGAGCAGCTGGACATTCATGATTCCATTTTATAATATTTTTCTACTGAAATTCTTTATATTTTTGAAGTACTGTGGTGTTCATGTGGAGAAGTTACAATGAATGAGTTATTGCTAAGTGCATTTATTTGGGTTTAAAGTGCCTGAGTCCTGTTGGGTCTACTGTATTGTGATTATTGCCCTATAATGTGAAGGTGTTTTCATATGTTTTGGACAGACAGCTAAAACCTTTCATTAAAAATAGCTTTAAGCTACAGTAAGGTAAATTAATGAATACAGATTCATGCTGCACTGTGATTGTGATTAACAGTATTACAGTATATCAATAGCACAGTCAGTCACTTTCATTGCTTAATGGCAGCTACGTGGGACCAGTATAACTATGTGAATGGCCTTGAATGTATTTCAAAGTGATGCTTATAGTTGGCCATGTTGAATGGTAATGTGAAGATGCTTAAGGACTGTGAAGAACACACACACACACACACACACACACACTATACCTATTTACCATATTCACCTGGACAGCACCCTCGGACACATACAGTACGCTCACAGCACACATCCCATACTGTACCTACTGTATCTGGTTTACATGCAGGCTGATGCACTAACCATACCTGCCTGGAACATAATGGAAGGTACATACACATTCCATACTCACCTGCACACTGTAAACATTTAACCTTACACATACACATGCTACACTCTTCTGTACTTTCACACACACACACACATTCAAACCTACTTTGAACTTGGAAAAGGACTGATCAATGGAAGAGACACGGTTTCAGTATTGGTGAAATGTTTATTGTTTTGTATGCTAAATAACTGAATGATTGAATGACAAGTTGATCAATGTATTGTTTTGAGAGTAAATCAGATGAGTTTTGCAGCAGAACGACACGGTTCAATGTGCCTCATTCCTATGCACTTTTCCCCTGTTTTTCAGGCATTGAACCCAAGACCTTAATCTATCTTATTGCTATGTGATACCCAGCCTAGCTTGGGGCCCATAACACATGTGTTCGCTTTGTGTAAAAAAAATCAGCAGCAATGACATTTTGATGTAGAGACACATTTAAAGTGACAGCATTAATGAAAATGCTTTCTTCGATCAATGGACACAGTGAAGGTTACAAACAAGAAAATGAAGCAGTGGAGGAGATAGAGAAAAGACTAGGACCAGAAGGTGGAGAGAATGGAAAGCTTAGAAGAGGATGGAGGAGTTAAAAGTTTGATGATAAAGTGTGAGAGAACAGAAGAGGAGGGGGAGAAGGGATGGTGCAGAGGAGAAGGAGACGGGCTGACTGAGGGGAGGAGATGATCTGATGAACAGGAAACGAGGGAGGATGTAAGGAGACGAAGAGAGGACTGACAGATGTTAGGAGAAGACAAATGCAGCAGTATAAATAGGAGAGAAGGAGGAGAAGAAGGGGAGAAGGAAAGGAGTGAAGGAGAGGATGTGGGCAGTGTTCCATTCCTCTCAGTCACAGAAGCGTTGGATGTCACGTTGGCCGCTGATCCGACCGTCCTCCAGCTGACGGCTCCTGACAGCGATGAGACGAGACTCCTCTGCCCCGATGACCACATGGGGGGGAGGGGGGGATCAGTGACACTGGGGGGGAAGTGGATCAGATGGGGTTACTTCATTATGCATCAAATTAGAAGAATTCATAATTTATCATTACACCCATGCTGAAATGCCACCCAACTGAGACCCCCCCCCCAAACAACATCACGCCGAGGGAGGGGGGGAACAGAGGGACTGTCGAGCCCCAGCAGCAGCCGATGGGCAAAATTAATATGCAAATATATTCCAGAAATTAAAAAGCAGAATTACACAGGCAAATGAGGTAGCTACACTTGAATTGTTAGGATTATGAATAATTACTGTGAATTTCCGTCTCCTAATATAACTTGTTTTTTGATAAACAAAGACTTAATTATCGAGCCGCGCTGGAGAATTTCCGCGGCGCTCATTAATCTTGCAGAAAAAACAAGTCCCCGGTGGCCAGCGGTAATGAAGAGAGCGTGCCCTGAATCGACGCGAGGATCAGAGCCACAGGGCGGCGGGCGAGCCACCACCAGACGCCGCCCTGCCACTGTCCCCCCGCCGTACCCGGGGGGGTCGTAACTTCCTGCGCTAACTATCAAAGGGACTTATTTATGCTGGCAACACAGCCATAAGTCCAATTTTACGAGGCCTGGGGGGTGTAGGGTGATGAAGAAAGGAGGTGGGGGGGGGGGGGCGTTGGTGATGCACTCTGGAAATGCCACTTTAGCCCCCCCCCCCCTCCAGTTTGCTCTGCTCTGATACAGACATGCAGCCCGAGGTGTTTTGGCAGAGTTCTGCCCTCTACAGGGGGCACAGGGGCACTGAGGGGGCAGGCCGGGGTGTGTGTGTGTGTGTGTGTGTGTGTGTGTGCATGTGTATGTGTGTACGTGCTTGTGTGTGTGTTTTCTCAGTGTTTAATCCGTCAGTGATGGGATAAGGATGCAGACGACAAAATGCTGCAGATTTACTTCTTGTAACAAGCAACAACTCATAAAAATAATCATTCTGAATCTTTACTGGATAAGATTAGTAAAATAATAGGGGTGTGTACCAGAAAGAATCTGTTGGTATAAACCCAAATTCCACTGAAGATGGGATGTTTTAAAGCATAGATAAAATCATCATACAATGATTAACATTCATTTTGAACATGTTGGCCTGCAACATGTTCCATAAGAGTGAGGACAGAGGCAGCACACTACTGGAAACAGGCTAACTCTCTCTCCAAGGCTGCCTCCATCAGGCGGTAGAGACTATGAGCGGGACGGAAGCTGAGTCAAGGTCATGGGCTTATGCATATACATCCACTTTGGCACACATAATAGACATTCCCCTCCAACTCAACACCTTCTTGGCCCTCGTGCTCGTCTCCGTGTCTGTTGTAAGATGTTGCTCATGTGTTAAAGAGTTTTTTCTGATCCCACACTGTGCCCCCCTGACAGGTGCCTAGTTTGGAATTGTTTTTCTCCCCTCTCCTCTCCTCCTGTCTTCTTTTCTGCAACCCCTGGGTGAGTGGGCACTGGCACGACTGGTTGCCGCTGCTCTCCTGTATTTTTGTTGTTTCAAATTTTGTACAGGATCCTTGGGTGTCATGAAAGGAGCTTTATAAATAAAATGTATTATTATTATTATTATTATTATTATTATTATTATTGTTTAACAAGGCAATCAGAGGGTTTCCTCTTAAGATGTTATATCTGTGGCTAAGAGAGCCTAAAAAAAATGGAAAGGTAGAGGGAAGGAGGCCTGCGTTCCCTGGAGTGCGCTGTCCTGGACACTTGCAGCGTAGGGCAGGCGCGCCACGTCTGTGCCTGGTCTACGAGATTAGAGTGCTAGGTGTGCATGTGTGGGTTCCCTCGGGGAACTCCAACTTCCTCCCACAGACTGAAAACATGCTCATTAGGTTGACTGGTTGCTGGATTGGACTGAGTTGGTTGTCTGTAAATGTGTTTTAAAGGTCCCATATTTTGCTCCTTTTCTGCACTTTAATATGGGTTCTTGATGTCTTCATAAAATGTTAGTAACATGCTCTGGTCCAAAAGGCCCATGAATAAAGTGAAGTAAAGCGAAGCTGCATTCTTTCCATGCCCATGAAACGGCTGGTTTACAGGGAGGTCGCCTTCGTATGCAAATAGCCAGAGCAGAGTACATACAGGAGTTCAAGATAAACCTGCAGTGTGACTCAAGTAAAGCGGGCGCTCCAGCTACCGCTTACAGTCCTAAACACACACAAACTGTTAATTCACGCCGTTTAGCAGATAACAGCAATCTCATTCCCCAAAACATCACAGGCTGACACAAAACATGCAAACCACTGCCTTGTCAGCGCAGTGGGACAGCTGGGACGTAGCCTACCTTCCGGGCTAATGTTAGCAGAAACAGAGGGGTAAGGGGGGGGGGGGGGGGGGGGGGACGGGTTATATTCAGCCAACTGGTAAACTCCTCTTGACTACTGTAAGAATCCTCACACACTGAAGTTTGTCCTTCAGACTCTGAACAAGTAAAGTGAACATTGATTATACAAGCTGTTAGCATTAGCTTGAAGCAATGAGAAAAATAAATACTGAACAGCATTGAAATACTCACATTTCCATCATCAGGTTTATGATTGTTGGTGCTGATCCTGGATTCAGGAAAAGTCTGGTTCCCAGTTGAAGTTGCAGAAGCAGTCTGATGTGAATAAAAATTTAAAAAAAATCCACTGGGCCCTTTGGTCCTCTAAGGCTGGTAGACTATATGTGAAGATATATGTGGCTTTTTACAGCCAACAACAGAGCAGAGACAGCTCCTGAGATTAGAGATGCTGAACACAGACATCTCACTGAGACTGAAAACAATATGGCTGCTCTTCACAGATGGAGGGGGGGATACTCA
This sequence comes from Scarus forsteni, assembly GCA_036419115.1. Classification (NCBI taxonomy): domain Eukaryota; kingdom Metazoa; phylum Chordata; class Actinopteri; order Labriformes; family Labridae; genus Scarus; species Scarus forsteni. The sequence continues at coordinate 550,967 of JAZDUH010000236.1, read as the reverse complement.
GGTGGACCAATCAGGTCAGGTATGCAAATAAAAAAATACAGTTATGTAACAGTATATCCACAGACTCAACAGCTCATTGAAGACCATGAGCTGACATTCATGCAGTCTGCTAAATACAGGATTGTTTTCTAATATCACATGTTGTGGGCTGGGAGGAAGGACAAAGACGCAAAGATGTGTTCAAAAGCCTTTAAAATGTTTTTACATAGTATTTCCCCTTTAATAAAATAAAGTTAAATTACTGGAACATCATCATGGCTAATGACTGAATCAAATGCAAATGTTATATTTGATTCAGAGGGGCTGGAGCCTATCCTAGCTGACATTGGGCAAGAGATAGCGTTAACCCCTGAACTGGTTGCCAGCCGATCACAGGGCCACATAGAGAGACAGACAACCCTTCACTCTCTCACTCTAACCTAAGGGCAGCCTGCAGTCACCACTGAACCTGGTGACCTTGTTTTTGGTCTGTGGGAGGAAGCTGGCCCTGCCTAGCCTTCGGAGCAGACAGACCTGCCTGATTCTGAAATCCTGCAGGTCCGTCTTGCCAGCCTCTGATATCCAACGAATTCACTCGGCTGAATTCTTGATAGCCCAATAGATACAGTCGGCGTCGTGTCATAGTTACGTCACAGTTGGGGGCGGGGCATTTTGAGGGGGAAAATAATTATTTCCCCCTCGCCTGCTGCACTGATAGCCTGCGAATTTTGATATCTAATATGCAATATGCTAAGCGCTAAAATGTCATACATTGATTAATTACATCCAGCTGACAAGTAAAGATACATAGAAAATTACACTGCTAGACAGTAAAGGTAGGAGAGCTCACAAAATAATTTTTAACTGTGTAGATCTGGGAAGCTATAGTGTAATTAGCATAGCTGTATTTGAGCCAAGGAGAAGAACATAGTGGCTTTATTTTTCTTTCCTTTGGGATCCCTATTAGCTACTGCCAAAGCAACAGCTATTCTTCCTGGGGTCCACATATTAAAAAAACATCCAACAAAATACATCAATGACAATCTATGTACTCTAAAAATTAAAAAAAAAAAAAAAGAAATAAAAGACAATTAAAACAGCAACAATCTGACAGTCATGGTGACAGGCTCTTAGATGCCCAGGGTGTATGCACATCAATTAAATGATCATTGAAAACATTTCTAGAAATAAATGATTCCACTTTAAACAGTACTTTTGAATGTAATTAGGGTTTAAATGTTTCTAAAAGATAACAGATTCTGCATGTTACTTTAAGTGATTGTGTGGATATACTAAGATCTTGATGGCATTGGATATTTCTTCAAGGTCTTCTTAAAAACAATTTTATTGGTTAAACTTGTGATCTCTAATGGAAGACTATTCCATGTTTTGATACCTCTATACAAAAGTGTGCTTTGGCCTGCATTACTTTTCACCGAGATAAGTTTGATATTGGACACTGATATTCGTCGTCGTTTCACATTCCAGGGGAAGAAATGCATATATAAATCTATTATTCTCCTTGACCATGTGACTTGTCAATGTCAAACCGGCTGTGCAACATAGGTAGTCATATTCTTTACATGCCACAAGACTTCTTTTTGAACTATGTTAAAAACGCACATAAATCTATTATTCTCCCTCAGAGAATAGATTTATATGCGTTTCTTCCCCTTGAATGGGAAACAGTGACTATTATGAATGTCCAATGTCCAACATCATACACTTGATCTCGGGGGTAGAGTAAAACAACCTCTGGAAACATGCCTTGTATTAAAACTGTGACCATCCCCACCGTAATTAAATTGACCATAAAGAACATTTGGAACCTGTGATGTACAAATGTTTCTAAAAAATAAAGCAAGTGGGGATACGTCTTTCTTTCACCAATAAGCAGTAGTCTAATGAGTAAGAACAAGTGTTTGAAGAACCAGCTTGCAGTAGGTAGAAATTGCACATCTTCTCAAGACAGCCAGACTCCCCATAGCTCGGACCGTGTTGTGGATACGTTTGGCCGCGTGTGGGATCCAAAATCCAAACATGTGTCCGTCTGTAGTCGGCCCGTCATTACAGGTATGACAACGCTGCTTTCACATACATTACAGTGATATGTTTTTCGTTACAAAAGCTAAGCGAGTATACAACCGTATTAGCAAAATACAGAGCTATGCTAATAACGCCGATTGTATGTATACGGCTGTATACTCGCTGAGCTTTTGTAACATGATACGGTAGCATGCATAGTGCAGTAATAAGTAAATTTTTATTAAAGCTATTCATTAAATATCCACGTTAACTACGAAAAACATATCACCGTAACTTAAATGAAAGCAGCATTGTCATACCTATAATGAAGTGCTCACTACAGACTTACACGTTTGGATTTTGATTCCCACAGGCGACCAAACTTATCCTTCCGCCGCATCGCTTGAAGCCACCGCATTCTTCTCCTTGGCTCGGTGCTTTTGCTCGGTGGGATATAAAACTTAAGACAGGAATTTCTTCTTTATGAGGTGCAAAGGGGCGCAGGACAACTCTTCGGCATTGCGGAAGACGGTTTGTTTTCCCCCTCAGTGTAAACCGGATATGACGTTTTATGGGCGTTCCTCGGTAGGCCGACTGTATCTATCAGGGAAGAGAGACGGGAGCCGTAGAATGCGGACGTGACGACAACCTGAAGTTGAAAACCGGAAGCTGAGAACAGACATGCCGATTAGCCTGTTGTCCTCATAGATATTTAGTAAAACTTGGTGAAATCAGCCCTCCTCGGAAGTTTACCTGTAGGGATTGACTTTGACGAGGCTCTTGTCACATATAAGAGTTAAATGAATCATCTGTGTGGTACAATTTAGTGTAAGACAATAGTAAAAGACCATTAGCTGTTAGCAGCTAAGTTAGCGGCTAACGGCTAACAGTCATCAACAGTTGTTAGCTGTTAGCAGCCAACAGTCACTAACTGTTGTTAGCTGTATGTATGCTACATTTTTTTGCAATTCTTTATTCAGCCATTTCAAGTAACAAACAGGCACATTTTGCATCATACAGTCTTCAAAAATCACTGAGTAGCATCAGCAACCAATATAAACAAAGTAATAACAAAATGTATATATATATAAAAAAAAATGACAAATTCAATGAAAACATTGCCAAATTATAGGAGGTAACCCTGCTTGATGTGGATTGGTCTGTGATGAATGTGAGGAGCAAAATGATTGTCCGATCACAAGCTTGTTTTTTTTTTTTTAATGTTCTGCCCCTGAAAACAAATTCAAAGGGCTCCTACCCAGATGGACTAGTGAAATATTTCTGTAGCAGATATATGGAGCTGTCCATCTGGCATGTCAGGTTAGGCCCTGCCTGGCCCGGGGATCAAACCGTCAACCTTCTTGCTGTGAGGCATATGCACTACCTGCTGCACCAACATGCCACCCTCTCCCTGACAGTAAGGTAACTCTTGTAAGGCTCCTGGGGTTTCTCTGACCTCAGCAGTCTCATGGTCCTGAGTTTGGACACGGCACCAGGGCTGACATCAAATAATCCTGACACCAAATAATCCTGACACTCGGCTTCAGCTGCCGGATGCTTTTATTCTGGCTCTGCTGACACTTTGAACAGAAGGAAAAGATAAAGTGTTAAAATCAGAGACCAATGGTGTGTTCAGGAGAGATCACATGTTTAATCTCTGCATTGATCTGCTCTCATCACTTTCAGCTCCTTCTCTCCTTAATTCAAACCCTCCAGTCCGTCTGTCCCTCTGTTTCCGTCTGTCTGTTTGCAGTCTGTTTGTATGAATTGTCGGCTGATTTCCCTGCAGAGTTTCTGTTTCTTCAGGCCGAGTCTGTGCCATCTGTAGCTCTGATCCCTCAAGCTTTAAATCTTCTTCTCTCCTCCTAATGACACTAAATATAACCACAGCGTTTTAACATGCTGGAAACAAACTTGAGTGAACACTTCATTTAAGGGAACATTTCTGTAAAGGGGCGACTGTTTCAGAGGTACAAATTACACCATTTAACAGAGAGCTTAATCTGTCCCCATATAAACTGAGCATGTTTGCTTCCCACCTTTAATTAGCATGTCAGCTTTTGATTTTATTTGTTTACAGTGCAGAGAGCATTGATAAACTACCCACTTATAATTGCCCGTGTAATAATTTAACATCTTAGCAAACCCACACTCATTAGCATTTCACTTTGTTGTAGCTGCTAAGCTAACAGATGCATCACTGCAGCACAGTCAGTGTCCACCATAATTAATAATCGTAGGCACCATTTGTTTATTAACCTTAAAGGTTAAGAAGGATTATTAATGTCAGCTCCATCAGTCATCTTCGGGAACCAAAAGGACTCATGGGAAATGAAGCCTTTGAAGGGGACAGCACTCCACACTATAGGCCTGAACTACTAAGATCCAAAATAACGAGAGCTAAAGCCCTGTTGCAACCTAAAAAATATACGTGCAATTCCAGGGTGTGTTGCTGATGACTGCATGCACAATGGATAACAGGAGCAAAAGTTATGGTTTTCTTTTATCTCAGACATGCAGATTTTTCACGTACCTTTTAGGAGCAAAAGTGGTGGAGTGAAATAGTTACACAGCTTCATCATCAATAACCTCTCATGTGAAGAGCAGTCTTACAGTAACACACAGACTGAGCTGGTACTCTTGTCTTTTACACACTGACAGCTCCTAAACTCTCTGTCAGTGTGTAGAGAGTGTGATTAAAGGGCCTGATACAAGTTGTTCAACAGTCTGGGATCTCCGTTGTTGTATTTTACGCTTCATAATGCGCCACGCATTTTCAATGGGGGACAGGTCTGGACTACAGGCAGGCCAGTCTAGTACCCGCACTCTTTTACTACGAAGCCACGCTGTTGTAACACGTGCAGAATGTGGCTTTGCATTGTCTTGCTGAAATAAGCAGGGGCGTCCATGAAAAAGACGTTGCTTGGATGGCAACATATGTTGCTCCAAAACCTGTATGTGCCTTTCAGCATTAATGGTGCCTTCGCAGATATGTAAGTTACCCATGCCTTGGGCACTAATACACCCCCATACCATCACAGATGCTGGTTTTTGAACTTTGCGCCTATAACAGTCCGGATGGTTCTTTTCCTCTTTGGTCCGGAGGACACGACGACCACAGTTTCCAAAAACAATTTGAAATGTGGACTGGTCAGACCACAGAACACTTTTCCACTTTGCATCAGTCCATCTTAGATGAGCTTCGATGATGATATCCCTAAATTCCTTGCAATAGCTGGTTGAGAAATGTTGTTCTTAAACTGTTGGACAATTTGCTCACGCATTTGTTCACAAAGTGGTGACCCTCGCCCCATCCTTGTTTGTGAATGACTGAGCATTTCAGGGAAGCTGCTTTTATACCCAATCATGGCACCCACCTGTTCCCAATTAGCCTGTTCACCTGTGGGATGTTCCAAATAAGTGTTTGATGAGTATTCCTCAACTTTTTCAGTCTTTTTTGCCACTTGTGCCAGCTTTTTTAAAACATGTTGCAGGCATCAAATTCCAAATGAGCTGATATTTGCAAAAAATAACAAAGTTTCTCAGTTCAAATGTTAAATATCTTGTCTTTGCTGTGTATTCAATTGAATATAGGTTGAAAAGTTTTGCAAATCATTGTATTCTGTTTTTATTTGCAATTTACACAACGTACCCACTTCACTTGTTTTGGGTTTTGTGTACTCTATTGAATGTTAAGGCTATTTATTGTTTGCTTGTAAGATGTGCATCAAACTTCCAGCTGCCGTCAGGTTAAGTTTCCATTATGACAATCGGCTTCAATCCAACATCAGATGTGACGGGACAGTTAATACAGATACAAATGTATATGCTGGTTCAGACGGTTACATTAAATAGTGGTTGATGTGATTGTTAATTCCATTAAAATGTGCCTGACACTCTGGAGACCTGCCTCTGAGGGTTTGGTGATGTGTGCGCACATGTGCGCCTGTCACCAAATTACAGCTGTGGAGGGTGCACTTCGCCTGCGCCGAGAATAGACCAGGTTGGAGCTGGCGAGCTTTCGGTGCACCTTTGTCACTGGTCAACCTGAATCTGTTGGCCCCTCACAGCGGGTCTACCAAGTTGCCAAATTGGCTGCGCACAGCGGTGCCACGGACAACATAACCATTGTGCGGGATGCGCCAGGCCTGTGCTGCACCTAGAAATAAGGGCCCATTGTGTTCCCTGTGATGTAGTTTGTCTCTAGGTAAATCTGGGATATTACATGAAGATCCAAAGGTCAATGAAACAGTTGTCAGGGTAAAATGAAAATATCCCATTGGCAGAAATTACACTTTGTTCTCCTGGTTAAAATGTTTGTTTTGTCCTGATGGTAGGCCGTGCATGATGTGTTCTTAAAAAAGAGTGAAAAACAGCCGCTGTCTAAAGCAGGAGTAAAACAGGGAAAACACCAACCAATCACAGCCACTCACTCTGAATGTATTAAACCAATCAAATTCTGTACTGCCGTTCTGCGCATACAGACTCTGATTCAATGCACGGGGCTAGATGGAGTCTGAGGAGATGCTACATTTAAATTCATGCTAGTTTTCCAAAATTACTGACCCTAGCTTTAACATGGCAGGTAAGAAACCACCTGAGTCTGAGCAACAACAGATAAAATCACTACCTTGGCATGTTCACCCGGAGTTCTCCTTATCTGAAGCTATGAGGAGCTGCTACATGAAGATCAGCCGTGCCTGTCAGGGTGGCAACCAAAAGACCTGCAGAGGAGGCGCCCGGGCACCAGCAGGGTGAAACCCAAGAACTGAAGTTTGTTTCTCTCTCCAGCCGTGGACCTGCAGGCAGGAGGTCTGCTGTTTAGATAAGGGTCTGCACCTCCAAGTCTGAGGTCAAGGGTCACGGCTGGACAACAGTGGGCCGCGGGGATGTTTGCCTCAGGTGGGCTCAGGTGCTTGAGGTCTTATTAACAGAGAAGGGTAAACGGATCATGAGATTGTGAGGTGGTTTGGTGCAGCATTTAGAGTTCTGCAGACCTTCAGTGACGTTGGTGCTTGAATAAACAGATCTAAAGTTTTGTGAGACTTTAACAAACTGCTATAACGGCACAAAGTATTGTATTGATTTATTATTTTCATGATAAAAACATGTAATCTGTGAACAACAACCGTGTAAATGTTTCAAATATCTGCCTCTGCCGTCTGTATTTCCTTCTCTTACCTCTGCAGGATTTGAAAGTTTGAACTGTCGACACATTTTTATTACAAGCTTTCGAACAAACACCCGCAACAGAGCGTGTGTGTGTATGTTTGTGTGTGTGTTCTGCTCCAGCTGTTCGTCTACCTGCAACCCTGAAATCCACTTTACTGGAGCTGCGGCACTCTAATAAACATGAGCGTTATGAGCGTTTGACTCGCTCAATAAGAGCGCCGTGATGTAAACCATGAAGTGTCCGCTCCGCTCTCTCCCTAAACCTCACGTTGTTTCATCGCATGCAGCCAGGCGGCCATATTTAACCTGTTTATGGAGTCAGGGTCTGCCAGTGTGGCTGATTCTGTGCATCGTGCTTGATATATCAGATTGTGTCTGTACGCTCGCTGAGACGCTGCAGACACGCTCCCGCTTCTTTAAAAACTTGTTGAGTTAATATTTTTGTCTCTTCAGCTCCTACAGCGGCTCAGAGCCGCCGTCTGCTTCACCCCAACCCTCCTCAGAGTAAAATGTTACAGAAGTAAATCCATCTATGAGCAACCGGACAGGAAGGAAGCACGTCAGATAAAAAGAATTCACACATTCACAGGAGAAAAGCCAGCTGTCCACAAAGATGGACTTAAGTTTAGAAAATAAAAAATAAGTATGTATTATGACCATCCTAAAAACAGGATCATTTATGATTCTGGTGTTTTCATGCTAAAATCAGGGTTGGGTAGTGTAAAAACAAAGATATGATAGGCAGAATTTTCAGAAGGCCAGAAGCCAACTTTTATCGTCACTAAATAAAAAGGATCAATCTGATGTGGAATGCTGTTTTTCATCCGTTCCATTTGTAGGATGCTCTCAACATTTCAATAAGAGTAACTTATGATTTAACAAAAGCAGGGATCCCACGCGTCCTGGAAAACCTGGAAAATGATTGCCCAATTTTCCAGTCATGGAAAACATGTAAAATGAGGAAAAAAGTTAAATGTCGTGGAAAAGCTTAAACTGTCCTGGAAAATTATTTTTCTTTCTTCTAGCTTGAAACATAGGAAATAAGGTAAAAATGTTCTTGGTAACTAATGTACATGTAGCCAGAAAATGTGAGTAGGTAAAATAATGAAAGTTTAGGCATAAAATATAAAAACTCAAAACAATGGGGACAAAAAGAAATAATAAAAAAATGACAAAATAAAATTTAGGCTAAATTAACAAGATCTATTCATAAAAAGCAGTAAATAGAGACTAAAAAATACGTATAACCATACATTTATAATCGTAAAACACATAAAAGCCAGACTAAACAGCTAACAGACAGTGTTCGTGCTGGAGAGTTAGAAACAAAGAAACTCTAAGATCAACATGATCAATAGCTAGAGATATTGTTCATCAACCTCTAATCTTGTTTTTTAGGAGGCTAACTAGAATTGAAAACTGCACACAGCAACAATGTGACTTCAGTTGGTTATGTGACATTGGAAAAAGTTCTGGAAAATATCCTGGAAAATGATTTATAGAAAAGAGTGGGAACCCTGAAAAGGGGCAAACAAATATTGATAAATATGTTGATACATTTTTACATTTTAAAAGTTGTATTTGAGCCATAAAACTTAATTGAAATGAGCTCAACACAGAATTTAGCTCATAGCAATTAGCTTACAAGTTAAAGAGAATGTACATGTTAACAGACCATAATATTTTTATTGCATTTAATAATGTATGAAAAGGAGTTCTAAGAAAAAAACTGCTACCAATTAAAATGATTTTTCCTCCAGATTTTTTTTGTTTTCATGGTAGATTTTCTCCCATTGTATGGAGTGAGTAGGGGAGCTGCATGTGGTCTACCCCTGATCCATCCATTAGACTTGACCCTTAGCTGCCCAAAAAACAAAAAACACTCATACACTAAAAAACACGCAAACTCCATCTGACCAGGAAGCTAAGCCATAAACCTCCCTGCTTTGTGGCGAACAAACAACCCAGTCCATCCTTTATCCCCATCCCAGCTCACATGGATGAGAAACAGAGTAATTCAGAGTAAACCCACGCATGCACAAGGAGAACATGTCAACTCAAGGGACCCCAGCTTGATGCAGAATTTTTTTCCAATTGATCTGAGAGTCCCCTCACAAAGTATGCCATGCTTTGTTGGCAGTGACAGAGTTTTTGTTTTGAGTTTGGGATCCCAGCAAAGCAGAACATTGGGCTTCTGGGGGCCACGGGCCTCACTCTGGGATCTACTCACCAAAATGGTTCAGGTTTGGGAATAGGGGACTTGGGTGGACTTGTTTTGCAGAAATCAGCATGAAAGAAACAGAAATACATCGACTGATGAAATCATTAAAATGACTACTCCATGAATAAAACCAGAGTAAGAACAAACTAAAGTCATATGAATGTTTAAAAATGACTACAGCTTTTAAAGCTGACTCACAGCAGCTGTTTTTGTTTCGTGTTGTTGGTGGAAGAAACTAGGGATGGGACGATACACTTAAACTCATGATACGCTGCACCTCATACGCCCAGGTCAGGTCAGGATACGATACGTCACCATACAAAATCAAAAAAGTAAAAAAGAAAAAATATTACTGTGTAATTACAACATATTTATTTTTGTTTGAGTTGCACACAGGAAAACACAAGGCCTAACAGGCCAAACACAAACAATAACACTCTCTCTAACACTAGAGAGGTTAGAGAGAGTGTATGCTAACGAGTGGTAGGCTCGTTTTCGCCATCTTCGTCTTTTTTAATGAGAAAGCCAAAATACTGCCAGACAGATGACTTGTATCCAGAGCATCCTCAATTTCAACCTCATTCGACTCCATCATTCGGCTTTTTGGAGGCAAACGAGTTGGTGCTATTGTTTGTTGTCGTCACTTCTGGTCGCATCCGGACGTGGCATCTTTATTTCGCGATCCATTTTTTTCAAACTCGATGCATTTCATCACGTACTGTATCGCAATATATTGCCAAACGATATTTCAACCCATCCCTAGAAGAAACTGACAGGAATCATCTTTTTTTGTTACAATTACATGGACACTCCTGACTTGAAGACGCAAAGATTTGTCCTTTGCGTTTTAGAATTCTTCTGTGTTCAGATGACAATGCCAGTTCACAGATTTTTTTTCAGTTAAAGAGTTGACAAACCACAACACCAAAGAGAAAGAAAATAAATAAATAAATAAAAGCTGAAAAAATAGTCATCAAAGTTCAATCACTATATGAGAGTTTCCCTCCGCAGAACAGATTTGGTGAAACGTGCTCAGCTTCAAAACCTTTAAACAGTGATTGTTTTGAGCTGACTAAATCCACCTGAGCTGACAGGAGAGAGTCTGAAAAATGATCCTTAATGAGATCATGATTTGGTTTATTAAACGGGCAGCACACCTGGAGGGTGGAGACAGGCTTTAGAGGAGGAGGTAAATCGGAGGAAAATATAAAAGAGAGGGCGAATAGGAAACTGATGTTAGATTTAAAATGGATTTGATTTAGTTCCATTTTGCTCCTGTTGTGCTCATAGTCTGTACACACCCTGTGTTCTCTGGGTCAAAATGACCCGCCTAAATCAAACCTCAAAACTAAATTAGTTTAATTGAATTGAATATTCCCGAGAATTCATATGAATACCCGAGTTCTCTCTCTTCACATGGCACAAAGACCACATTTATTTAGGAGAAACCACTCGTCACTGTGACGCTGTCAATAAAATGATTATTTCCTGGAGATGTGGTAAGAAATATTTGTATCATATTTCTGTCCCCTAAGAAAGAAGCGGGAATGAGCAAGGAAAAGTCCTGAATGCATTTACTTTGCCAATAATTCATATTTTGATAGTTAACAATGTAATAAAATGTACAAAAATCCTTCTCTGAATCAGAGTTGCCCTACAGGACATTCAAAGATCTGCTCCAGAGCCTGATCTCCAGTGAAACACACTCATGGCTGCAGAACAGAGAGGATTATGGGTACTGACATCTGAGCTGTGTGATCCTGCACCTGCTGTCTGAGGGGGGTCTGCAGTTTTGTCAGAGTTTCGTCATGAGGGCATGTCTGTTCTGTTCCTGCAGACGGTACCGTGGGTCAGATCTGGTCTACACCGGGCTCTCCAGTGGAAAAGACCGCGTGTGTCCTCATGTTTCTGCTCCTATCTGATTGACCTTAGACAGAAAAAAAGCATTCTCATGGATTTGTGGTGTGAGGCCGACTCTGTGACTGTAATTTGAACTCAGTTTGCCTCACAGGTCATTTTTGCCACAGACAGTAGAAGTGTACTTTAGTACAGCTCACATGGAAATACAAATAAAGGCAAGATTTCAATTTTCAATCAAGGAAAAGTTGTCCAGTATCAAGATATTAACTGTAATTTATGTGATTTTTCTCAGCTGTTAAAGGTGCTGAGGAGAATCTACAATGTATTCCCCGCAACATTAAGACTCCGCTACCCATGAGCATGCGCGGCGACTGTCGTAGTGCTGCGTTCCAGTAACCTCGGAACTGGGAGTGACATCATCTCTGACTTGTCGGCGCTCCAGTTGAAGTCTGAAAAAAACATGCCGATCTACCAGGCTATTGTTAGCTGTTGTTAGCACGCCCTGCGTTGTTGTTCACAAATATCACATGAAGAATGTGATTATCACTATGGCAGCATTTTAGTAAATATAAGTCTAACAATACTATGTATACAGCTGATCTAGAGCGACACACCCCAGTCAGAAGTGCAAATAAATGGATTATTACAGCATCAGCTGATACAGAATGATCACTGATTGGATATTTAAATGTGAAAATGATTTGAATGTTAAGACACAGCTTTAGTTGTAACAAGAGTGTTTGTTAAAGATGCCCCTTGTGAGGGATCATTGTGTCCCTCCTCCCATAATGGCTGCTGTGTCACCCCCCCCCCCCCTTAAGTGGCCTCTAAGGGCTACAAGGCTCAACCTGCAGCAGTAAACGGTTCGCTCACAGCCAATCAAAACACTCACTGTGACACCCTGGGGAGAGGATAGGACAGTGGTGGTGATAGACCAATCCCCCCCTTAGGGCGTTCATTAAGGATGAGGAGCAGAGCACTGATCTCAGAGGATGCCTCGGACACACAGGCATGGACGCCAAACACACACACATGATTTTATTATGAGCAACATGCAAGTGCACAGTCACCCCCCCCCCCCCACACACACACACACACACACACCTGCACACATACACACATGAGCACACACTGGTGGACACACAGGATGTAATTAGGTAGCACAGTAATAACAGCGTGTGTGTCCTGCCTCTAACAACGTTGCATCAGCAGAGAGTGAGGTTACATCACAATAACAATGATAATGTGTGTGTGTGTGTGTGGGGGGGGGGGGTGACCAGCGTGGTTACCTGCAAGCTCCAACATGCATCTGCTCTGTAAGCATTCTTCAATATGATGCAACCTCCACCAATCAGCTGAGCAGAGGAGCTGACGAGGGGATGGCCGAGTGTCCCTGCAGCTTTGGTTTCCTTTAATCATCCAGGTTTTTGATAAAGGGGAACACGCAGGGGGGTGCAGCAGGTAGTGCTCCTGCCTTCCAGCAAGAAAGGAGTCTTCATGTTCTCATGCCATGAATGGGATTCCTGCAGGTACTTAGGCTTCCTTCTTGGTTAGCTCGGACTGCTAAGCCACAATCACCCTCTCGAAAAAATCGTTCAGAGCTCACTGGAAGGAGCTGTGTGTGAACACAAACAGATTTTAACCCAGACTTTACCCAGATAACTTACTTAGAGGAGTGAACGCAGCAGCACATAATCAGAGAAACTGACTGAGGGTGAGAGGGGAGGGGTGATGACGTCCTGTGCAGGTCAGGCAGACCTGACAGGATGGCTAAAACAGTACGGACTGTAGGGAGAGTTAAACAAACTCAGTTGTGCATCTGGACATTTGAAGGTGTTGTTTCCACTGAACATCACCAGCTCTGTAGAACATCTGCTCTAAAACGATCACCACAGGCTCTCACTTGATACGGAGCTGAAACTCTGCAGCTCTCTCTGTCCACTGTGATGGTCAAGCTTGTTCACCTCTGCAGCTGCAGTGCTCCACTCTCTTTAAACACTCTCATGAGCTCTGATCATGACCCAGAGCTCTGCTGCCTCAGCCACTATATCATGAACATGGCTGCCCATAAGCAGCAGAGATAGACTTCAGGCCTCGATGAGCCTGGGATGGATAAATGGCACTGATGGTTGGATGGATCAAAATATTTTTCATGGAGAATAAGATCAATACTAAATAAAGCTGCAAACATCATTGGCCAGATCCTCGCTCTGTCCCACGTCCCTCATGCCAGTTTGACCTCCATTTTGAGGGTTTCATCCCTTCTGACCCTTCTAAAAAGATCACGCTCAGTCTTTATATTTAGTGTGTATTACAGAATCTATTGTCCCATCTTCAGTGAGTCACATGACCAGCTGCACTGACCTGTCAATCAGTGACTGACACTAGGGGAGAGTGGGGTAAGATGAGCCATTATTTACTTTTGTTGTCACTGAGGCAAAGAAAAATGCAACAGAGATAAAATGAAAAATAAACTCTTATTTAAGAATGTTTGATATGAACTGAAATTGTAAGGATGTATCAATGACTAAGAGCCTGGAAACTGTGGCCCTTCAAAATAAAAGCACTCCTGTAGCTTCAGGTCAGGGGTTAGTTAAGCCAAGTCTGTGGGTAAGTTGACCATGTGACTTCATAACTTTAAATCTGAGAAATATTAAAAGATAATTTATTGTTGTCAAAGTCATTTCACAACAGATTGTTCACTTCACAAATAGTCACGTTTATTTTCGTAAACTAAACTTTAACAACCTAGAAAAAAAACGTAATTTAAAAATTGTAAAGCCATAAATTGACACATTTTTCAACTTTTTGGGAAAATTAGATTCTCACATGAAATAAAATGAGAGCCAGCAAAGCTTTGAACAACAAACAGAAACAAAATCAGTTCTTGGCAGAAAGAAAACTTTTATTCCTTCTAGAAAATTTACATTTACTTGTATGCTTTAAAGTTTTTACAAGTTCAGACTTGCTGAAACAAACAAGTTCAAACATCCCTCTTCTTCATTTACCTCTGCAGGGTTGACCTGTCAGTGTTTCACTTCTTTGTAACAGATCTGATCGACTTTAACTCAAAACTTCCTTCATTACTTTCTTAATCTCAGCAGGGTGTTGAGCCCCAGTTGGTTTTCCTCTTGTTCACTCTTAGCATGATTTTCTTCTGTTTAACATTTGATCAGACAAGTCAGTTGGTTAACAACATTAAGAAGTATTTTATGATTCAGCACATTAATATAACTTTTTAACTTTTGGTGGTATAAAAGGAACCAATGGCTCAATTTACCCCACAGCATGTGGCTCACTTTGCCCCATAGCCAACATTTTAGAAAAATGTTGTTAGCTTTGCTCTTCAGGCTCATCTGTAGCCAAATGACTCATATAGTTTTATACATTGGTAAATAACAAATATGTATAATACACCATTTTAGACCTGGATAATTGGATTTGATAAAAAGCTCAATATACCTGACATGCTGAAAATTTACTCTGACACATGAAAATGAGTTTTTTGTGTTAAAAAGTACCAACTGTCTGTGTCAGGTGCTCCTCTTCAACAGAGGCAGGGAGAAATGATAAGGGCTTTCTAGATTTAGGGCCACAGGACAAGAATGGTTTATTGTTTCCCAGAAACAGGGGGTGGGTCAACTTACCCACTGGCTCAGTTTACCCCACTCCCCCAATGCCCAAATCATTGAAAGAGACTGAGTGAAAACTCCTAAAATGCCTCCTCACAGATGCTGCAATTTTGACCAAATCTCTCTAAAACATCATCTCCTGTCATGATTGTGTTTTTTTGTCAGGAATCCAGTCATGTACTTTTAAACCTGTAGCACATTTGATTTTTAGTGCAGAGGCCTAAAAACTCGACTCGGACTCGGGTGAAAATGCCTCCAGACTCAATCTGACTTAAGACAACATGATTCGGAAAGTTGCACGCACTCAGGCTTTATATGAAGAGACAGACAGGAGATATACACCGCTCTTTCCTTTAAGGTTCACTTTATTGATGCTCCATTCACAGTACACTTGTCCGTCACCTATTATTGTCCCATGGCACAGTACTACACACATGTGTTCCTACCACACACCCACTTCTGTTACAGTGATGATCAGTGGGCAGGGTGCGCGGGACGCAGGTTTCAAATTGGCACCGCTCGGTCTTCTGTGCCCAAAGTTATTTTCTTTGCATATAAAGAATTTCAATCCGATGGAAAACAAAGACACGCCAAGTGCACGACCTGCAACGCTTCGATAAGTGACAAAGAGGGAACAACATCAAACTTTATCCGCCACCTGAGGACACATGGGGCCAAGTAAGTGAAACCTGCAAATGTTAGCCAGGTAGTTCCTGCCATTGGTCAATATGACAGGAACATTAGCTCGACCTGTGGTCAATATGAAGCTAGCAAAGCTAACATTAGTAAAGAGGGTGTACGTGTGTTTTATATCAAGCATGCCATTTCTTTAATGTAGCCTTTCCCGTCTACCTAGGTCTAAATGATCAGACATGTCATGTCTTAATGGATAAATTTATGCTGCTTTAATCCAGACTAGTCTGATGCTGTTTTGTGGCATTGACCTTGGGAAGATAAGGTTTCTCTGTTCAAGATATAAATCGGAGTGCTTTTTGGGTGGACAGGGGAACAATGGTGAGGGACTCCACCCGTCATAACCTGTGATTTGACTCGACTTTCCCACAACGGAAAAAAACTTGGGACTGGCTTGAGACTTGGATCAAATGACTCGAGACTTGCTTGGGACTCGGATCGGAGGAACTTCGCAATTGTCTGTGGACTCATGTTGGCTGCTGGATGTATATATTTGTATATATGTGTATTTTATATATTGAATATATGCATCTATGCATATATGTGTATCCATAAAATGAAGAGTTTTATGCTCTATTGTAAAGTGTCTTGAGATAACACTTGTTATGAATCCGCGCTATACAAATAATGATTGATTGATTGACTGATTGATTGACTGATTGATGATTTGATGGATGGATGGATGAAGGACGGATCTCTGGACTGTTCTACAAGAGTTAAATGGACCTCTAAATGAGGAGGCTCGATGCTGGGAGAGCTACAAAGATCAAAACCAAAGTTCTTAAAGTAAGTGACGCACCAGTGTAAATGGATGGATGGATTGATGGATGGATGGATGGATGGATGGATGGATGCCACACTATGGAGACGTGGGTGAGAAGGTGCAAGGCAAAGTTTAAAAAAAGCTCAGAAAGGCAGTGCAGCCATGTGGGCAGGCTTGTGTCCAAACCTCTGGACCATGAGGCATGTTTCTCAGATCAAGCTGCTGGTGAAGTCGTCTAACTGCTTTAGATCAGTGCAGACCGCCATGACACTCTGAGGCCTTGTTCCCCGACGGCTAACACACCACCATAAAGACTGGCCTGCAACCTCGCCTGGAGGGGTGAGGAGGATGAGGGGTGAGGGGGCTGCGGTCTGACCAGGACTGTGGTTTTGAATCATGTACAGAGAGCCAATCTCACTGTAACCATCCTTTAAGACAGAACCTCCCATATTTATATTTATTTATTCCCTCCTGGATGTTGGAGAGCACGGAGACTAAAATGAGGAGGAAAGAGTGAATGTAAATATTTAAAAAGGTCGAGTGTGTCTTGGAGCGATGATCCTTGGGGACGGAGGCGTCACTCTGAGGATTTTTCACTGTACTGAAGTGAAACAAAAGGCTGTGCTGGGAGCACATGAGAGACACGCGGGTGTTTTAACACCTGGTCATGTGACGGTGACAGTGTGTGCGCCTTTATTAACCTTTAATAACAGGTTATGAATTTTAATATTTCAGCTTTTACTGCCTTTGTTTCAGACTGAGGTGCCATCAGAGACAAACAGGGAAGAGAGGAATAAACCCATGTTCTTCATCAAACACTGAGACCGCATCTCCACATGAACACCAGAGTAAAGAATCAAACATCCTCAGAACATCACTGTGGGAGAAAATCTACTCATGGGCATCTGTTTGTGACCTTTAGTGTTCTCTACAACACAAAACCAGTGTGACCGGGCCCTGTGCAGGGCTCCAGAGTCTGCCCCAACTGAAATCCACAACAACCAACCAACCCATCCATCCATGTATCCTGCAACCCATTCATCCATCCATGTACCTAACAATCCATCCATGTTTTAAACAATCCATCCATTCAACCATCTGTTTCTCCAATCCATTCATCTATCCATGTGTCTTAACATCCATCCACGATGTATACTTTATCCATCCATGTACCTTAAAAAATCAATCAATCCATCTATCAATATATCTGACAGTTCATCCATCAAGGTATCTACACTTCATCCATCTATTCAAGTATCAAACAATCCATCCATGTATCCTGCAACCCATTCATCCATCCATTTATCTAACAATCCATCCTTGTCTTAAACAATCCATCCATTCATCCAACCATGTACCTAAGAATCCATCCTTGTTTTAAACAATCCATCCATTCAACCATCCATGTACCTAAGAATCTATCCTTGTTTTAAATGATCCATCCATTCAGCCGTCCATGTATCTAACCATCCATCCTTCCATCCATTAATCTATCCATTTGTCAGTGCATTCAAACCATCCATCCATCCATATACTCCGTAGTCCTTAGAACTAACAACAATTCAGAGTCACCAACTAATCTGAAGAGTATTCTTTGGTCTGTGGGAGTAAACCAATTAAGGTGTAGCTTTTTATCCCACACCAACGCTAATAGAAACAGAGTCAGTCCTTGTGAACGCCTCTTTATTGAGGTTTAGAAACATCTCATGGCTCCCTCTGATCCTTCAGTGTGGTGGGTTAGACTCTGGACAACATGTGTTTGTTTGTTTGTCGCTGTTGACACCACCGCCCTTCCTCCCGCCGCCCCTCCGCAGCAGCTGGTCCTTGGCTCTGAGGTATGACATAAAACTGGACCATGGTATGTAAAGTTTGGAAACGACTGTTCTAGAAAGTTCGCCTGGTTGGTAAAATGATTCTTTAACAGGAGGAGGACCACCACCATTTCAAAACATATCTGCCTGCCTTTGGACACAGTCAAAGATTTTCGTAGAATAAAGAATAAAAATATGAAAGCATGCGTTAAAGCTCTGCAGCAGATCTTTAACCAGCAGCTGCAGCTGATGCTCTGAGAACATGGAAACATTTGTCATGTTTGTTTACCGTCCTCTCTTTGCATGTGTGCTCTGCATGTATGTCCCTCTCCCACAGGAAACCCTCCACCCTGCTCCTAATGAAGTCCCAGTGTGTGTGTGATTGTGTGTGTGTGTGTGTTTTTGTTGTTTTTCTCCCCTCTTGCCATTTTGAGCCATGGCCTTAATTGGAGGCCCGAGTGTCCAATTAACAATGAGTTAGCATGGCCAAAGCTACGGCAAACATGCGGTGGCCGAATTAATGCATCCCCTCCATCCCCTGTCTCCCCCATGACCTCCCCTGAGCTCATCCCTGAGGGTCATAGGAGGGAGGGAGGGGTTAACAAGTTTCCAGCCGGTGTCTCGTCCACTTCACACCTTCAGGGAGGTGAACATCTTCCTCTCCAACCTGCGTCCTTCGTCCTGCATCTAGGTCACAAACAAGGAGGAGGGGGTGGGGGGTGAGGGGGATAGTCGGGTGATGATGGTGGAGGGAGCGGACAGGCTGCCAGGGAGTCCCTCGGTCCCTACTTCATTAAAACCAAATAAAAACGGGAGGTCATTTATCTCCTTCCCTGCAAAGACATAAACACAAATAGGTTCAGTGCCGCCCTCCCCCGCCCTCCCCCTCGGCCTGCGAGCATATATCACAGCAGATAAAGGCGGCCTGTGATGATAGCTCGTATTCAATTGGAGTGTAAGTGAAATTTGAGATTGCAGATATGAGTGGAGGCGTGTGTGAGCGGCTGTATGTTGTGTTTTTCTGTGTGTGTGTGATGAACCTGCAGCTTCTTTTCTGATTTCCTCGTCGGGGACAAACATTAAATTCAGGCTCGCTCTGACTGATGAGCTCGGCTGCACTTCATTCTGCATGCAGGTGTACCGTGGCTGCTGACATGTGAGCTATTAGGGTGAGGACTGCGGTGTAATGTTGTTCATCAAACTGCAGAACATCCGGAGCTTTCTGTGCCTGAAAACATCAGGATTATGTCTGTGAACAAGATTCATTTGAATCATGGTGGTGTGCAAACATCAGGCAGTGAGTGATGAAGAAAGGGTTAACAAGGCAAGAGGATCTCTAAGACCAAAGGAAGAGGCTCAAAGGATGACAAATTAATGACCTGGATGACCAAACATTCGGACAAATCAACTGATTTAAACATTAAAGTCCCCGAAACATGCAAACAAATTGATTCAACTAGATCATGAGACCATGACCGAAGAAGACATTAGAAAACTAATGGCCCTTTTCCACTACTTGGCCCTACTCTACTCAGCCCTACTCGATTTGCAGCGTGTTTCCACTAGCCTGGTACCTCCTAAAACAAGCTAGTTTTAGTACCTACTCTGCTCTGGTTCCAAGTGAGCTGAGTCGATACTAAAAGATGACGTCACCGAATGCCGGCTACTGATTGGTCAGACCGTGTCATCATCGATGAGTCATGAGCGTGACGACCTAGCATGCTAGTGGTAGCTACCGTTAGCTTACCCTCATACATCTTTTCTTTGTAGCTGGATTGCTCTCGTCCTCGGCTTCATTCTGTTGTATAGCTTCCAAAACGGGGTATTTCTTCTTGCCACCTGCAGCCTTCTTCTGCTTTCCTTTTTTACTCGGTTTGTGACAAAAAGCCACAGATTGTTGTGTCGCGCTCAAAATGACGTCACCGCAGAGTCGCTCAGCGACACTGCACCCTGTTGGGCAGGCAACTGGGGCTAATGGAAAAGCAGCACAGGGCGAGTAGAGTAGAGCCGGGTAGAGTCGAGTAGAGTAGAGTAGGGCTAATGGAAAAGGGCCATGAGTAAATCCCTCAGAGAGCACAGACCTCTGCCAAACAGCTCAGGTCCAGCAGTGGCTTTTCCACAATCCTGTAAAAGATACAAGGCTGGATCACCAGATCCAGAACAGAGTTAAGATTCAGACCAAACTCAGCCCAGACATGGAGGCTGCTACCCTGTATGAACACAACACATTTTTGGAACATCAATTTATATTTTGATTGTATACGAATTACTGAAACCCTTCCATGGGATTTAACTTTTGAAAGATGAAATTTCCCTTGATGATAGAGACATGGACCCCGTATCATCCCGTGAAACTGGAAGTGAATCCACCAAGAAATGGCAGAGAGATATTTTTTTCAAATTCTGCCCAGTGTCAACTTGTGAGAGTTTTTGGAATTTCTGGGAATTTGTTGAATCTGTACAAATAAACATATCAACAACAAAATCTAATTATTTTCTAAGTTGGGCCACTACCAACATCTTCAGTATCCATTAAAGGGCATGAACAGCTTTCCAAAGGCTCCTGTGACATTCAGATGGTGGACATCATGTGGCTTTGTATATTTATTTCATTGTCTCTGCTTTAAACTCATGTCATTGCCATAGTTTCTATCACTGTTTTTTTCAATAGCTCACACAGTGGAGGTGCTGAAACACATGTCAGGATCTAAGCTCTTGCTCTCTTTGATTCAGAATTGATTAAAATATTATTCAAATATATATATATATATATATTCAAAAGACATTTATCCACAAATTTCAAGGTCCTGCAAGCTGCTTCGTTAAAATCAAGTGTGTGTGAGCATAAATGTGACTTGGAGACACTGCTGACCTCAGAGTCAGGGTGGGGATGTGAATCACACGGAGGGGAGATGCTACAGGATCAGAAGGCCTCCTGCAGGGCAGAGCCAGGTCGAGCAGACACCGCAGATGGAGTAGCTCCAACAGATTCTCCGATGTCCAGGTGAGAGAGAGTTGAGGTGACGCAGTCAATCTTCAGAATCTGCAAACTGAAAAGTGAGCCCTCATGTAACAGCCATTACCCAGAGTAAAGAGAAGCAGAGGGGCATCAGTAACCAGAGTGACAGATGAGCACAGTTCTACCATCTTCAGTCTGGGACCAGGTTTAAATCCATTGTCTGTTTCATTTTTAAGGATGGATGCCCCTTCAACATTGGAGACGACAATAGATTCACAAAACAGACTATCAATCCCATTTTCAACGATAAAAGCTTCATTATACTTAAAGGGACTGTGAGGAGGATCTGTTTCTGGCGACATAAAGACTCTGCTACCCATGAGCACGCACGGCGACTGTCGTAATGCTGCGTTCCAGTAATCTCAGAACTGGGAGTGACATCATCTCCGACTTATCTGCGTTCCAGTTGAAGTCTGAAATAAACATGCCGATCTGGGGGTAGTTCCCAGTAGGAAATCCAGTTGCAGTTTCGGGTACAACTTGAACGCACCACAAGCCAAAGCGTGTGTTTGTTGTGATGCTAATGAATGCAGCTCGGACCTTCCTCAGAACTCTGCATTGCTTTACAACTTCTTTCTTCAACAACTTACAGGATGCAAAGCCACGAGGTAATGTATCTCTTTCTAGTTACGTAGCGGTAGTTTTTGATGTGTGACAACAAGCAATTTTTGGAAAACTTTGTATCGTAGTTTTGTAGCCAGCTATATATCCCTACTTACAGCCCGGTGCTCTAAGACGTGTCTGAATAATACAAATTTGTTCTAGTTTTAATTGTCTTGTTCCCGAATTTGGGTATCCAGGTCAGTCCAGCCCTGTCTGATCCGACCACGAAGCTAAGCAATAGTATTTATAGATAACCTATTTTGATGCATTAAAACTCATCTTAAAGTGTGTATTTCCACCAGGCATATATCTAAAAGTGAGACTTCTTTGTAATTACTTAGAAACTCCTCACAGTCCCTTTAAATATTATTTCAGTGACTGATAATTTTACTGCTCTGAAGTCTCCAAACCATTTTCTCTGGGCTGCCTGTCAATGTGAGGAACACAACAGATTTAAGTAAATCATGTAACAGTAACTTTGGAACTAAAAGAGCTCAGAGTAACACTTCAGGAATCAGCCTGAATCAGAAATCACTCTTGAATCAAGTAATACAGTCTATAAAGATTCATGTTTGTGAACTGTAAAAGTTGTCAACATGTGATTGGTGCTCATTTGTTCAAGCTGGTCACTGAAGGCAGTCATACATATCTAAACCATATCCTACAGAATGTAGGTGTTACAGAACCAGAGGTAACTGCACAACATGTTCGTCAATGTTTACGTTACTTGTTCAGAGTCTGAAGGACAAACTTCAGTGTATGAGCATTCTTACATTAGTCAAGAGAAGTTTTATAATTGGCTTAATAACATCAGTCCCAATGTGTTGACTAGGCAGAGGTTAGCATGTTGCGCGTTAGCCTGTGACATTTGCGGGGAAGCGAGACTGCTGTAATCTGTAAATGGCATGAATTTGTGGTTCGTGTGTGTTCAGGAAGAGAAGTTTAACAGTTGGCTGAATATTAATCAGTCCTTTGGCAGACCCCAGGTCCCTCTGTTTGTGCTGATGTTAGCCTACGGTAAGCTACGTTGTGACTATCCAACTGTAGCTAGCATGTTGTACTGTAGTCAGTCTCAATCTGTTAAACAGCATGAATTAACGGTGTGTATGTTCAGGACAGTACGCTGGAGCGCCCGCTTTGCTCGAGTCACACTGCAGGTCTGTTGTGAATGTACGATGTACGGCTCTGGCTCATTAGCATATGAAGGCAACCACCCTCAAAACCAGCCGTTCTGGACAGAGCAGGTTTTTATGTGTGGGAAGAATAAAGCTGTGATTTATTCATGGGCTTTATGGACCAATGCATGTTACTAAATTTTCATTGAGACATCAAGGATCCATTTTAAACTGCAGAAAAGGAGCAAAATATGGGACCTTTAAAACATCTTGACATTACCTTAGTCTCTCTGCCTGTGAGAAAATGTATTACGTCACATGTCACAAACCAACACAGTACAGAGCAACATGAAATAATTGAACACAAATCAAAAGAAGGATCTGATAATAAAAAGCAGAATGGTAAACATTAAACTTTACTAAAATCTCCTTTAATTTTAAGTGTTATATTTCCCACAGGGTCACAAAATAATAATAATACTTAGAATACTACTACTACTACTACTACTACTACTACTACTACTACTGCTACGACTACTAATAAAAATAAAACTAATAAATGGTAGAAATAATGATAATAATAATACTGATGAATTTAATAATGAAAACAATAAAGCTTTATTTAAATAATTTTGAGACAGATGTTTACAAAGTTCTTTGACAGTTAAATGCAGAGAATAATTAAATTAATGTTTACAATCAGGTTAAAAACATTAATAAGAAGAGAAAATCGGCACTTTGGAATGAAATAAGTTCAATGAGGCAAAATATAAAAGAAGGTAAAGAATCAAAATGAGACAGAAGAGCACATCACATCATTGGAGATAAACGAGTGAAAAAACATCGAGGGGATGAGTTAATTGATTAAAAACAGTGAATGAAGGATGGTTATGAGAAATGAGCAAAAAGAGTAAAGGCAAATGATTACAGTAAAATGAAATATCTGCTGAATAAGTAAAAAAATACCTGAAAAAACCTGAAATTAGGTAAAAGCAAGTATGAAGAAGTGAGTTTGAAGAAGAGCATTAAAACTGTCCAGTTTCCTGTTCTTTAAGTAAAGAAACGTCTCAGCAGATTTCCAGTTCTTATACTGAGTTTGGGAAACAGTGACCTGAGGGGTTTCTGGCCTGAATCAACCCACTGACCCCCCCTGAGCTGACCTCCTTCATGACCTTTGCCCCGAGCTGACCCTGTGCTGGAGACCCTTGGACTTGAGGGAGGTGACATCTGTGTGTGGCTACACAGCTGCTAACACAGGGTTACACCGCATCATCCACTAACACAGGGTTACACCGCATCATCCGCTAACACAGGGTTACACCGCATCATCCGCTAACACAGGGTTACACCGCATCATCCGCTAACACAGGGTTACACCGCATCATCCACTAACACAGGGTTACACCACATCATCTGCTAACACAGGGTTATACCGCATCATCCACTAACACAGGGTTACACCGCATCATCCACTAACACAGGGTTACCCCACATCATCTGCTAACACAGGGTTATACCGCATCATCCGCTAACACAGGGTTACACCGCATCATCCGCTAACACAGGGTTACACCGCATCATCTGCTAACACAGGGTTATACCGCATCATCCACTAACACAGGGTTACACTGCATCATCTGCTAAAGCCTGGCATCCACTGTGTGATTTTTGGCTCTTTTTGACACAATTTTTAACCTGTGAGACTATTTTGGGGATTGGGCCGAGTTTTGGCTCGCTCATGCGCCTCACATTGTGTAGTATACACGAGGTAACAAGAAGCAATTAACACCTCATGACCACCTCCAGATTGATCGGATGAAAATCAAACCTGTTAGAAATTCTGGTCACCCCTCGTAAGGCTATGTCACACTGCACATGCACAAACGTAGATACCGAAGAGAAAACAAATGTGTGGCAGGTACAGCGGAGACTGTTCGGACAATGCGTTTTTGTTTGTTATTCATTCGGATCTGTGAGCATCCGACCACTTCCTACTTCTTCTTCTTCTACTACTACTTTTAACGTTGCATTTCTGGATACAGGAGTCTGACGTGACGTCATGGATGTATTATAAGACTTTATTACATCATAAGTTCTGATAATACATCCATGCATGTCGTACATGGACGAACAGTGTGAGCAGTCAGATCACATCAGAGCATCGGGTCGTATAGTGTGAGAAGAAGAGTCGTGAGCTGTGAACTGTTAACCCTGGGATTCACTCGTACAGGATGAGCAGCAGCTGAACACCGCGATCGAAAATGTCGTACAGTGGATGCCCGGCTTAACACAGGGTTACACCACATCATCTACTGCTCTCTGGCCCACTTCAACTCTGAGGGGCCTTCAGATGGACTGGACCAGGACCCCAGCCCTCAGGAGGACTCAGGAGGACTCAAGGGGACTAAGAAGGACTCAGGGGGACTCAGGAGGACTCACTCTGACAGCCTCCTTCAGGACTGTGGCAGTTTGTCCTGATGTAACTGAATCATCCTCTCTCATGGAGGCTGTCTGTCGACCTCCTGACGCTCCAGCATCAGCTCTAAGTCCTGGATGTTTCTCTGAATGAGCCCTCTGTTTCTGCAGACGATTGAATCTCTGCCTCACCTTTGGACCTCACCCCACCTCACCCCACCTCACCCCACCTCGGCCCTCCAGGCCTTGTATAAGTGGGTTAGCGTGAGGCTAAGATACCTGCTCGGGGGCGTGGTCAGAATGTCCTCTTCTAAATGACATCCATCTCGTCCTGAGCGTGGGAGAGCGCCGCAGGGGGAGGAAGTGCTCTGCTTTGGATGTGAACTTCAACTTGACCTCTGACCTCCCTCTGCCTGGCTCCAATATCAAACTCACAGCCATCTGCCCGAGGGGGTGGGGCCGGCAGGGGGCGCGGGGTTAATATCATACACTCAGAGAGCAGAATACAGGCCGCAATTATCTCCCATTCTCACACACCATCCGTTTATTTGATCCTGGAGCCGTGACAGATGGACGGGGGCCGCTCACTTCCTCCCTCTCTGCCTCGCCGCGCCGCCATTCCTGTGCAGGGCGAGCGAGGAGGCGCACATAATGGTGAGAGAGGGCGAGGGGTGAGGCAGGAAAAAAGAGGTAGAGGAGGGAAACCTGAGCCTGAGGGTCGACCCCCCCCCTTCATCTCTGCCCCGGCATAATGAGAGGGGGCGTGGGGGGAGATCAGGTTCAGTCCCCTTCTCTGATGACTTTCTTCATCAACTAACCCATGTTCATAATCGAGTGTTTTAGCATGTCTAAGCTCAAAGTGCAGGTCCATCAGGATGGTTCTACAGGAGGAACCACAGGAGGAACCACAGAAAGAACCACATGAAGAACCACAGAAAGAACCACAGAAAGAACCACATTAAAGACCACATGAAGAACAAAATGAAGAAACACAGTAAGAACCACATGATGAACCTGATAAACAACATGAAGATCCACATGAAGAACCACATAATGAACCAAAAGAAGAACCACATGATGAATCATATGAAGAACCACATGAAGAACCAGATGAACCACATTAAAGAACATATTAAGAACAAAATCAAGAACCACGTGAAGAACCACATAAAGAACCACATGATGAATCAGATGAAAGACCACATGAACCACCTGATGAAGAACAACATGATGAACCAGATGAAAGACCACATGCAGAACCACATGATGAACCACATGAACCACATGAAGAACCACCTGAAGAACCCCATGAAAGACCACATGAAGAACCAAATTAAGAACCACATGATGAACCAGATGATGAATCAGATGAAAGACCACATGAACCACCTGATGAAGAACAACATGATGAACCACATGATGAACCAGATGAACCACATGAACCACCACATGAAGAACCACATGTGGAACCACATGAAGAACAACATGATGAACCAGATGAAAGATCACATGAAGAACCACATGAAGAACTAAATGAAGAATCACATGATGAACTGGATAATGAATCAGATGAAAGACCACATGAATCACCCCATGAAGAACCACATGATGAACCACATGTAGAACCCCATGAAAAACCACATGAAGAACCACATGAAGAACTAAATGAAGAACAACATGAAGAACCACATGAAGTACCACTTGAAGAACCACATGATGAACCACATGAAGAACCACATGAACCACCACATGAAGAACCACATGATGAATCACATGAAGAACAAAATGAACAACCACATGAACCACATGAAGAACAAAATAAAGAACCACATGATGAACCACAGATTCATGCCTGGGCACCGTTAGTCCTCTGAGGTGGTCCCGTTCTCACCTAAACACCTCTGCTCAGTCGTCTCTGTGGGACTGTGTGGACCATGGAGCTCTGAGGACAAACTGTAAACCCTCACCTGACAGGTGGGGTCTGTCAAACTGGTAGATTTATATTTATGAAGCCTCCCCGGGAAAGATCCCAGTTTTATGAATCACAAGGGCAGAACCACAGCTTCATGCAGCTCAGTCCAAACTGAGTCAGGACAGAGATTTGGGGTTTAGCAGCCTGATTTAAAACTGTGGTGACCTCTATCTTCCAAACTCCTGCCCCGTGATTGTTTTTGTCCTTACTGATAAGAAAGACTGAACAGAACTGAAAGGATCAACAGGCTGGATTAAGTGTGCAGGAAGAAGCTGAAGGGAGGTTTTGTTAACAAGAGGCCTCAGACACCAAACCTCTGGTCTTGGCCCACATCAGCAGAGTCAAGGCCCAACAGACTCTGACCATCATTCACCAAAGTAAGATGGTTTTTGTACTTTAAGCCCCTGAAGTGGTCCATCATGACTCATGTTCTGATGATCGTAGCTCAGAAATGGACATGAGGGCTCTTCTTGATCAGAACCCAGCTGCTCCTCACACCTGGAGCTCTCGGCTTCATGAACCATCCTCAGGACCCTCATCCAGCTCTGATTCAGACCCTTACAGAAAGACACTGAGGGTCTCATGGTGGTGGATCCTCTCTCTGACCGCAGCTCTGATGTCTCTGAACTCACATTCACCACAACATCGTTCTGCGGCCCCGCAGAGGGACACCGCCTCGGGCTCCCCGCCGGCCCTCGGTGCCCCTCAGAGCTCGCTGACTGAGCAAGACGTCCCCGCGGACCCCCGACAGCCTTCCTGCTCGGCTCGGTCCCGGTCAGAGGCAGCAGTGCCTGGGGCCAGTCTGCCCGCTGGACCCCCGACCACAGGCAGACATTAGATGAACAAAGAGGGCCGAGACCCCCCCATCATAAGACGGGGGCCGTCTGAGGGTCAGGACCAGTCTGAGGGCAGAGACATGAAAAGAAACATTAGTCTCTGATCCGTCTCGTTTACCTTCCCCTCTCAGAGCAGCAGGTATCAGACTGATGGAGGATCATTTCAGAAAACACCAACCATCTGTCCGGATCTGTTTCACGTCTATTAAATGTTTAGTCACAAATACAGATTTTCCTCATAAAGACACTTCTGAATTCATTTATGCTCCCAATGTGGCGCTGATATATTATTTATTTTTGGATTAGTGCATTTTTCAGTACAGAATGGTACAACTACACATCAGTGGCGGATTTAAGAAATTTGGGGCCCAAGGCAAAGGCAGGTATGGGACCCTCTGAAATGAGAATACAACACACAAAACACAGTATAAGGCTCTAACCCAGTGGTGAAATGTAAGTATATTTACTAGTGCTGTCAGACAAGTAAAAAAAATTATCTAATTAATTACCAGATTTATAATTAATTAATCTAATTAATGGCATTTTAATCTCATATCTGCTTAAAGTACCCAAATAAAGAATTTGAATTCTAGGATATTATAAAATTGTATTGCAGGACTAATCAAATGAATACACTAAGAAGTGAAGATTTGTAAATCCACATTTTTATTGGTGACTAAATAAAACCAAAGTCAGGGCAACTTGTCCAGAAAATTCTAAGCTCAATCAGACAACTCAAATTACACTTTAAGTGTGTTTCATAAATCAAATTCAAAATAAGAAAAAGGTCGAGGACATCCAGCAAAACAATTAGGCCTGATGCATTATTAAAGAATGTAGTACAAATATAGATAAATAAATTCAATAATAAAATAAGACTAAGTCTTAAATATGCCATTCCTGTTGTCACCTGGGCTTTGTTTGGTTTGACTAGAGACGCATGTGTGAAGTGACATGTGCCACTGCCATGTACGGGTCCTCCAGCTGGACAATATTAAAATGTTTGTGTGCTATGATTAATCTGTGATTAATTTTTATAACGCATTAATTTGCGGTGTAATTAATTAATCTAATTAATGCACTAACGTGACAGCCCTAATATTTACTCAGTTGCTAACGTAGAAATTTGAGGAAGTCATGCAACTTCAATTTTGTCTGCTCCGCCATGTCTCAGAGGCAAATACTGCACTTTCTACTCCAGTAATGAACATTATTTAGGTTGCTGGTTACATATTTAAAACCCTTCCTACTCAGTGGAAACCATGTAAACCCCAAACTGACGATTTAATGCTAATATTTGTGATAAACTGAAAGAGTCTTCTTTGAGAGGTGACTTCTTAATAAGTCAAAACTCTTCAAAAATCATCTTGGACCAGCTGGAAAATGCATCATGACAAGGCTGAAAACAGGCTGCAAGTCACAGGAAAGACTAGTGGTGCTACAAATATATGACAAACTGTTTAAACTACCCAACATTAAATAAATTCATTTAAAATGAGCTCAACCTGAAACATCTACAGCAGTAAATGATAACACACATTAAAGCAATATTAATACAAAGCTACAACACTGACAGAGATCATTTTAATGCAGAGAGAGTAGGTGTTAATAACTTCCTTAAGTTGCATAGTTTTTATTGTTTTGAATACATGATTTAACATATTAAGGACTAAAAACACAGACAAAATAACCTGTAAAACCTACGGGGATTTTAGAAAGACCCCCCAAAGCCTGAAGACTTTCCTGCAAATTCAACACGAAACAAATCACACCTAAATAATTGTTTTCTCATCCTCTGTAGCAAGTAGAAAAGAAATTCAAAGCTTACTTCAAAATGACCCGTAAGATTTCCCGAGCCGTTTTTTTTTGTTTTGCTGCTGTCTTCCTGGATCCTTTCTGCACATGCTCAGTAAGATGGACTGATCCAATGTAATGGAGACTGATAGGGGGGGCCAGAGACACACATGACACTAAGTATTCTGCTGGCATTTTAGCGAAAGGATTTAAATCAAAAACATAATTAATGTGCACAAATAAATAATAACTGTATTAACCAAAAGTGTATGAGGAGTTTTATGGGGCCCTCAGGAACTTGGGGCCCTAGGCAACTGCCTAGTTTTGCCTAATGGTAAGTCCGCCCCTGCTACACATGCATATCCACCACCAGGGGGCGCTGGGATTTTTAAACAGGTTTTCAGGCCCGAACCCAAAGGAGTAGTGCAAGGATGACACATTTGTAGTCAAGTAAAGTTTATAAATCACCTTTAAGAAGACAGCAGTCAGTCAAAGTGCTGTACACAGGAAACACTAACAGAAGTAAAGAACCAGACCAACCCTGAAGTTAGCATCACACTGGTCCCTCCCTGAGAGCCTGGAGGATTACTTAATGTGTTCTTGGCTCATTGGTGATTAGAAAAGTCTTTGAAGAGTGGTTCACTGCACTCATTGGACTAAAGTTAGACTTCAAAAATTTATGATACGGTTTATCCCTATTGTGAAAAATGCCACCAGGTGCCTGCAAATCATGTCCACATGTTTTGGTCTTGTGTTTCTCTTTGTAATTATTGGATGGCAATTTTTAGAACTTTGTCAGAAGTAACTGGGACACTTTTACAACCTAACGCAATGACTGCCTTGTTTGGAATATCTTTGGTGCCCTTACCTAAATTGCCACTAGATATAATCGCCTTTGCCACTTTATTGGCTCAACGCCTCATTCTTTTAAGGTGGGAGTCAACATCACCCCCTTCTCACAAAATGTGGGTTAAAGAGATTTTTAATCATTTAAAACTGGAAAAAAATTCAGTATACATTAAAAGGATCCTCACATAAATTTAAAGAAGTGTGGGGCCCTTTTCTTGTTTATACTGAAATGATTATTTTCCCAGTTGTTCCTGAATAGGACTCTGCTTTGTCCCGCTGTAAGCCTCTGCTTGTTAATTTAGCCTCACACTGTTGTAATATTGTAACAATGTCATTTTTTATTTATTTTTATTGTATTCTTTGTCTTCCTATCCCTATTCTGTTTTAAAGACTGTTTAAAAGACTGAGATTATTATTATTATTATACATACTAGCATGGCCTTGATCCACTGTATGACCAGACCAATCACTCTGTTCCAATGTTGCTTTTTTTTGTTTGTTTGTTTGTTTTGTATGATTGATGAAAAGCTGTAAGCAACTTCAGTTACAAATACTGTGAATCTCTGACCTTTTGGTGCACAAAATTTAATAAACAAAACTGTGAAAAAAAAATCTTTGAAGGACAAAAGTTCATCACATTTGCACATTTTTCCTCGTGGTAATCTTCACGAAGACTCTACTTTATGATGTTGTTAGATTAATTCTATAACATCAGTTAATAATCATAAAGCTTATATAGAACAAAAACATGGCAGGTCAGCTTAAAGCAGTCCTGATATTTTCATTGTGTAGTTGTGACGTCTGTTCCCCTTTGAATCAAATGAACTGATTAAGTTGTGGCTATGGTGTGTGAGTTATTGTTAAATCTCCATGAAGATGGCCTTAGTGGCCCACATGGTGTTTAATCCCTCTTTGATATCCATCCATCCACCCATTGATAAAAATTGGTCAGTCATTATTATGAGTATGATAGTGTATGATACAATGATCTGTCGTGGGCAACCGTCCTTTTTATGACACAACGATGCTTCATAAAGTAAACGTGATGCAATATCACATGCATTTCATTATTTCAGAATAAACTCTAAACACTTGTGCAAATGTGTTCCTCACCAACATTATTTCACTTATTTATCCTTTACCCCATGCCAGAATCCCACAGACATTCAGGATTTGGACTCGTTCCTGGATCTCAGGATGGAGGCACTTATGGCCCTTTTCCACTAGCACACCTTGGCCCTACTCTACTCGGCCCTACTCGATTTGCAGCGTGTTTCCACTAGCCTGGTACCTCCTAAAACAAGCTAGTTTTAGTACCTACTAAAAGATGACATCACCGACTGCTGGCTACTGATTGGTCAGACAATGTCGTCATCGATGAGTCATGAGAGCGACAACCTAGCATGCTAGCGGTAGCTACCGTTAGCTTACCCTCATACGTCTTTCCTTTGCAGCTGGATTGCTCTCGTCCTCGGCTTCATCCTGTTGTATAGCTTCCAAAACTCTCCTGTGCTTCTCAAGGGGTATTTCTTCTTACCACCTGCAGCCTTCTTCTGCTTTCCTTTTTTACTCGGTTTGTGACAAAAAGCCACAGATTGTTGTGTCGCGCTCAAAAATGATGTCACCGCAGTGCCGCTTAGCTGTTTACAGCAACACTGCACCCCGCTGGGCAGGCGACTGGGGCTAATGGAAAAGCAGCACAAAGCGAGTAGGGTGGAGCCGGGTAGTGTGGGGCTAATGGAAAAGGGCCATAAGATTTGGTCAGTTTGTTCCATTTTCCGCTGAGTTATTAACAACCTCCTGTTTTCTAAAGATGTGAAATTGAAGCCCTTAAAATCATTCACTTGAGTTTCTGACCCTCTGAAAATGAGATGCCGCATCCTTTAATACAATTCTGTTCAACAAATAAGGAGCTAAATAAATAAAGACTGATTGATTGATCCTATATTCAGCAGAGACGTGTGATTTCAGTCCCTTTGTCTCTGCGTGGATGGATCCATCTCTGGATTTATAAACAAATACATTTGTGATATGTAGGTGTGTCTATGCATATATATCTACAGTATAAATGGAGAGTTTGTCTTCAGCCTGCTCTGCTGTTAAGTGTCTGGAGAATACACTTGTTCTGAACTGGAGCTAAACAGATAAGGATTAATAAAGATGTAAAGTTTCAGTTCTTTAACTCAAAGTATCTCTGTTGTTAGGAGGTGCTGTTGATGCAGTCCATTTAAATCACATTCCAAAGCAACAACATGTTGGAATCTGATCACAGTGTCATACTTGTGCACAATTTCAGGAGATTTAGAGCATGTTCAGGCCCTCAGAAGTTCATCAAAAGTGGTGAAATATTGTTGGCAAACAAAGAACAATATGGTCATACACACCTGGGTTTCCTAAATCTAAAAAGGAAAAGTAAAGACACAGCCACAGCTGAAAGTGGGATTGTATTACTGGAATACTTGTTCTGTGTAGTTTTTATTAATCAGTATTTAAGTGATATGGAATGACTACATCTTAGTGTAACCAACTTGAAGTCCTTCAAACAGGCAGCTAACACATGTCGCATCAGAGAGTTCAGATTTTTGAAAAAAAAAAAAAGAGACAATAATCCATCAGAAGTAATCATACACTTACCTTAAATGTGCAAAAACTTGAAAACTAAGTATTTCACTCTGGAGGTCTACTGTAAAGACAGACTGCTGACAGTGTGACTAACATCAGCTCAGATCTGATCAATCTGTTGATTATTGGTGCAGTTTTTTTTTTTAAGGTCTAGTCTCATTGTTCCATTGATTATTTGTGGTATTTTATCAGCTCCTATCTGAATTAGATAATGAGATCAGTTATTGACTTGTTCCTGGCAGCCCTTGTTAGATTAGAGGGGTCCTACAGTCCACTCCATATACTTGATCTTCAGAGGCTAAAGTCACAAACTTCATAACAGCTGATGGAGCAGCATCAAAGATAAAACCTCCAAACCTCAGAACAGAACCTTAAAAGCTACCAAAAGGATTTTAATCATAATGCTCAGTCCAAGAAGTCAGACATTATCCTTGTTTAAAGTGCACATGCAGGTGATGACTGCTGTATTAACTCTAATGTGCAGGTGGGTGTCATCAGCATAGAGCAGGAGCTGAGACTGTAAGGCAGGTGAAGCATGGAGACTGCTCAGGTTATCAAAACGTACAACTTATTTTTTCCAATTTTAAACATTTTATGTCTGCTGCTCTGCCCTTTACACCGATGGTTTCTGACCTTATGTTCTTTACAGCCCTTCACACCCAAGGTTGGGACCCAAACTGCAGGACCACAGACTAACATCCAATTTGGGCAACAGGTACAGACTAGAGGATGACATTTTTCGGGAATTCCCGTGGGTCACATGACTCCTGCGGGAATCATGTGACAACGGGAGCGGGCAGGACATTAATAGATGATCATTTTCAGCCGTGTTAAACAACCAGATGAACAGATGCCTCCATTTTTGTAGTCATCTCTTAGTGAGAGCCAACACTCTTGACCGCGCTAGCAGCACAAAAGAACTACAAAAGTGGTTTGACTTCCTGTCACTATCGGAAGTGAAAAGCGACTCAGAGCGGCTGCCGGAGACACACTTGACAAAACAACATGGAGGGAGAAGACGACACGTGGAAAAGAGAGCTGTTTACACCTGCCGAATGTCAGGCATGTGAAACTTAAAGGCAAGGCCTTTTATATGCTCTGAACTTTACCTAAAATAAAAAAATGCAACATTTTTTCAACATGTTTGGTTTTATTCAAACGGGAACGGGACAGGAGTGGGAGTGATTTTGAGTGGGAGCGGGATGGGATTGGGAGTCATTCTACAGGAGTGGGAAAGGGCAGGATTAATTTTTTTACTCCAGCCCAGGATTGGGATGGGACGGGATTTTTTTCTCTGGGAGTGGGACGGGACAGGAGTGAAAATTCGCTCCCGTGTCATGCTCTAGTACAGAGTTGACGACACTGGAGAACTTACAACAACGATATGTATTTACACGACCTGCGACTGAAAGCTACTCGCCTGCTTCTTCTAAGAATAACAGCTGGTGTGTAACTTCTGTGTCTCTCAGGCTCACTTTGGTGGGGATGGTGCACAGGTCTTGTGGTCCAATTGATCTCAGAACTCAGATTCTGGGTCACTGGGAGCGCCTCCTTCAGTCAGAGGTATCCACTGATATGTTGGACGGTCTGCAGGTATCTTCACTTTACCAGCTTTTACTGGAGCACCTGAGACAGGGATGTGACCACAGTCCCGTCAGAGTGCTGAGGTAAATTGAAGGAAGCATTGACTTGCATGGCAGCTGGTGCAGTGCATTGTGGGACTTGTAGTAAGAGTAGTGGGAGTGCCCTTAATGATACCTATAAAATTATCTGGCAGATCTTCTGGGCCTGGAGTTTGATTTAAACCCTCGGCGGTCCTTCCTCCTTTTATCATTATTAGAAACTCCACCTCTTTCCCAGCCCAAACTCATCATGTTCATGCTCTGCACACACTCAGACCCACACTCTAATCATCATGGAGACTCTCCTCTCTCTGCAGTGAAAAGTGAAATTAGCCGTACATGTGTGTACATTTATGGTGTGTGTATCTCCTTTTTGAAAATTGCGGGTAGCAGAGTGTTTAACATTCTCTTGTCAGGCCGCCTCCCGCTGAGACAATAAATGCCTGTCCAGTTTTGCTCACAGCGGCGGCTGCAGATTACAAACAGCAGGAGCACGCCGCCGTCTCAACACAAAACCGATAAGGACGGCCGTCTCTACGCGTCGCCCGCTCCGGCTGGCTTCTCTTCACGCCAGGAGCCCGCTGCTTTCTAATATTTACACACAGCCGCGGCGGCAAATGTGGCGTAACTTCACCCACACACACCCGTCCACACCTGGAGACGCCGTGCATATTTCTGTGTTTTTGTCTTCGGGGAGCAGGGGGCCGTTTTTGTGACAATAACGGGGGAGTGGGGGCCAAATTACAGCACAAACAGAAATTTTCATCGCATCTTTTCATCCAGGAGGAGCCGGGTGTGCATGATTGGGACTGTCTCAGAGTTTCTAGCGCACTTTTTCAGGAGGAAGGTGAGCAAAGGAGGAGAGTCTGGGTTTCTCTTCAGAGGGTGAAATGTAGATTTACTGTCAGAGAGCGGGGACAATCGAAGAGGCAGAGGAGACGCAGGAGGCCGCTGACACAGCAGATTATTCACCACCGTCTGAAAGATTTACATTAAAACACAAGGAAAGAAAAATGACTTCTTCTTACCCTTTTGAGGCAGTATGTCTGTGTCAGAACATCTGAAAAATACCAACACATCAGAGAAATCCTCTCTCTGAATGCCAGAGCTTGAACAGTTAAGAAAACAACAAGGTGTAGTGAACAATCCCTCACATCACCAGAATCTAAAACTGCAGGGGCTCCAGTCAGGCCACGGGCTGCAGGGTGGCTGCTCACGGTCACGTGGCCTCACTTGTGGTTATCGTGGAGGCTTTGGTGAGTGCTTTGATAAGGTAGTGTTCTTCATCACTAACCAGACGGTTTCCAGTTTGAGCCCAGCTCCAGCTGTCACATGTCAGCGTGTCCTTGGGCAAGATGCCTAACCCTGAGCGACTCCCTCAGTGTTGATGGATATGACAGGGTGAGGATGTATTTGCTGAGTGAATGTGAATGTGTGCAAACCGACACAACCAGAGCGAACATCAGCACGTCTAAAGTGTCTTTATGGGCCACACACCAGAGGTGTTCCCTCTCTCTTTGGAGAGTCCATACTTCAGCTCTCCCCAAGTGTAACTAAACATTTTCTTTGGAGAGACAAATTTAAAACAAAAATTTTACAACTGAAGTTTTAAATAAAACAGGTCTTTTTTATTGTTTTGTTTTTTCTTTGAATGATTATTTAATTATTTCATTTAAGTAATTATTTATCTGTGGTTCTGGTTTTCATGTGAATGTTTTTGATGCCTTTTTAGTTGTGGCAGTCATAGAAGTAGTTCTCATTTTTTATTCCTGTGGTATCAAAAATGGTATTGAGTATCTTCTTAAAGGTGCTATGAGGAGAATCTATTACCAGCGACATAAAGACTCTGCTACCCATGAGCACGCGCGGTGACTGTCGTAATGCTGCGTTCCAGTAACCTCGGAACTGGGAGTGACATCATCTCCGACTTGTCGGCGCTCCAGTTGAAGTCGGAAAAAAACATGCCGATCCACCAGGCTATTGTTAGCTGTTGTTAGCACACCCTGTTGTTGTTCACAAATATCACATGAAGAATGTGATTATCACTATGGCAGCATTTTTGTAAATATAAGTCTAACAATACTATGGTTATCGTGGAGGCTTTTGGTCAGGCTATACAGCTGATCTAGAGCGACACACCCCAGTCAGAAGTGCAAATAAATTGATTATCACAGGAGCTAAATAACTGTTCACACTGGGGGCATCCATCTTCCATTGTCAACTCGGGGGTGGCGAGGTTTCACTGAGTTCCCAGTAGAAAATTTCGACTTTGGGGGACGTTCAAGTTGCAGTTTCCTATTCGGAACCCGGAAATTCCTTCATCTGACTACAACTGGAACACACCAAAAGACGTGACACAAGCCAAAGCGTGTGTTTGTTGTGATGCTAATGAATGCAGCTCGGACCTTCCTCAGAACTCTGCATTGATTTACAACTTCTTTTTTCAACAACTTACAGGATGCAAAGTGACGAGGTAATGTATCTCTTTCTAGTTACGTAGCGGTAGTTTTTGATGTGTGACAACAAGCAGTTTTTGGAAAACTTAGTATCGTAGTTTTGTAGCCAGCTATATATCTCTACTTACAGCCCTGTGCTCTAAGACGTGTCTGAATAATATAAATTTGCTCTAGTTTTAATTGTCTTGTTCCTGAAGTTGAGTATCCATGCCAGTCCAGCCCTGTCCGACCCGACCACGAAGGTAAGTAATAGCTTTTATAAATAACCTATTTTGATGCTATAAAACTCATCTTAAAGTGTGTATTTCCATCAGGCATATATCTAAAAGGGAGACCTTTTTGTAATTACTTAGAAACTCCTCACAGTCTCTTTAAGTATTGATAAAAAGTTTGAAATTTTAGTACCGTGATAACCCTAAACTCTACGTGTCACGTACAGGTTCAGAGTGAAAAACCTGGATTTGATTTGCTGAAACATCATTTTTACAACAGAGTTATTTTTCAGGCTTTTGACTCCATCCAGTGTGAGTTAACTCTCACAGCTTTAACTCCTCCAGTGTGTTGTGTAGAGCTGACCTGAGGTGTGAACGAGCCCCGAGGCCTCAGAAAGACATTGGCAGGCCTGGCCTGGGCATCCGAAGTTTTAGCCCCAAACATATTTTCAGTAGCCCCGGATATTTCAACTTCAGAAATATAATAGAACCGTACTAAAGAGGCTATAGTTTCCCATTTTCAGTGAATGCAACACATGATGACATCACAATCCTCTGGCCAATCAGACAGAGGAGTTGCGTGAAGCATCTGTTTCACTGGAGTATGGACAGGACATGGAGGTGGAACCAGAGTTTGTCGGTGAATTGTGAGCAGTGGTGTAAAAAGTCCTTGAAACCCATACTTGAGTAAAAGTAAAGATATCTTATATAAAATATACTCAACTAAAAGTGAAAGTCACTCATTAAAAAAACACTTAAGTAAAAGTCTTAAAGTAGCTACTATTAAATGTACTTAAGTATTAAAAGTAAAAGTACAAACAAAGAGAACAGGTACAAATTTTTGTTGCTCTTCTGAGCTTTATTAAAGCTGGGGTTGGCGATTTTGGAAAACTAGCATGAATTTGAAAGTAGTATCTCCTCAGGGCCCCGCCAAACGAAAGGTAAGCATTCTTCTGCGGACTCTGATACGTATGAGCTCGGCTACTGGCACCCAGTCTGTGCACGCCGGGAAAATATACATGCAGTAGGTGGGCAGAATGGCGACGGGATTTGATTGGTTTAAAAGCAGGTGTCCCGGCATGATTATTGGTTGGGATTTTCCCTGTTTTATTCCTGCTGTAGATAGCGGATATTTTTCATAATGTGTTTTAAGAACACATTATGAATTGATTACCATCGGGTCATAGAGACCATTTTAACCAGTATTACAAAAAGTGTTTCTAAATCAAATCGCCAACCCCAGCTTTAAGTTTGACTCTTCCTCCCTCCCTCAGCTCCCTTCACCTCTTACTCCCTCTCTCCATTCCTCCCTTACGTAAAGTCCACAAAGTTGCGGTTCATCTATAACAGAAGTTGATTTTCAAAATTGCATGAGTTCAGTCGTGCTCCTCACGGGCTGAATACAAGTCCTGCAATGCTAAACAGTCGTTCACAGGCTGCAGAGGCAGG
Organism: Scarus forsteni; assembly: GCA_036419115.1. Lineage (NCBI taxonomy): Eukaryota > Metazoa > Chordata > Actinopteri > Labriformes > Labridae > Scarus > Scarus forsteni. The sequence continues at coordinate 511,847 of JAZDUH010000236.1, read as the reverse complement.
CAGAGGTGTGTTCAGCTTGACTGACAACTTGCAGATGGCAGGGAATGATTTCAGTAGGTCCATATGATCTTATAATACATCCATGAGGTATTCCCGCAATTGCTAGTAGACGAGGCTGCTTCCATCACGCTGTCCGTTGTTGTCTACACTGACGATCATATGCAGGCTGCGTGCGTGGTCTCACTGAGATGAGTCGAGAGAGTCGGATATTCACCCGAGAACATGAACAGTCTGTACGGTCCTCTTTAAAATAAAATGTGAAAATGTCGTTTATATTCACATTTTATTATGTAGCGAGTAACTAAGTTGCCAATTTAAAAGTACTGGAGTAAAAGTATCATTTTTTATTATTTAATGTAGTGAAGTAAAAGTGAAAGTTGCAAAAAACATATAAACTCAAGTAAAGTATAGATACTCCCAAAACATACTTAAGTACTGTAACTAAGTACTATTACTTCGTTCCTTTACACCACTGATTGTGAGCATGTGCAGGCGCCTGAAGGGATAAAAAAGATTAACTCCACAGGCGTGGGACTTAGGACTTCACTTGCGACTTGCCTGTCTGGACTTGAAACTTAACTTGGGACTTGATGGCCATGACTTGAGAATTACTTGTGACTTTGTCCCACCTCTGGCTACAGGCAATATCACTCGAAGAATTAAAGCTTGCTGAAAGAGGCATTGTCATAACATTAGCTTACAGAGGAGAAGAGACAAAGCAGAGTGTGCAAAATTGTTGGTACCCTACTGTTAAAGAAAGAAAAACCCACAAAGGTCACTGAAATAATTTAAAACTGACAAAAATCATAAATAAATTAAAATAAAATACTGAAAACTAGAAAGCACTCGGAGAGCGCCGACCTCCGCCAGCGCCACAGTCCTCAGCCATATTGTCATTTTGACCATAAATATTAGTCCTACCTTTATTTCATCTAAATATTTAGATTCCTTGACCATGAAAACATACCATTAGCAACTGGATTCATAATGATATCTATTTTAGTTCAGTAGTTATTCACAGAAATCACATTTTTCTCCATGGCAGCCAGACGCTGATCCCGATCAACACCAAAATCGAATCAGCTCTTCCTTTTCCCATGCTGAACATTTCCTGAAAATTTCATCAAATCCATCCATTACTTTTTGAGTTATTTTGTTCACGGATGGACGGACAGACGGACGGACGGACAAACTCTCCCAAAAACATAACCTCCTTGGCGGAGGTAAAAATCTAATTAAAATCAGACTTTGCTTTTGAATCGTGCTTCAACAGAATGTTTAAAAAAAAAAAATTCTTAAACTGGCCTGGACAAAAATGATAGAACCCTTAACTCCATATTTTGTTGCACAACCTTTTGAGTCAATCACTGCAGTCAGGTGATTTCTGTAGCTCTCAGTGAGACTTCTGCACCTGTCCACAGGTATGTTGGTCCACTCTTCATGAGCAAACTGCTCCAGCTGTCTCAGGTTTGAAGGCTGTCTTCTCCAGACTGCATGTTTCAGCTCCTTCCACAAATGTTCAACAGGATTTAGATCAGGGATCATAGAAGGCCACTTCAGAATAGTCCAGTGTTTTGTTCTGAGTCATTCTTGGGTGTTTTTAGCTGTGTTGGCTCATTATCCTGTTGGAGGACCCATGACCTGTGACTGAGACCAAGCTTTCTGACACTGGGCAGCACATTTCACTCCAGAATGTCTTCATAGTCTTGAGATTTCATTGTACCTGCACAGATTCAAGACACCCTGTGTCAGATGCAGCAAAGCAGCCCCAGAACATAACTTAGCCTCCTCCATGTTTCACAGTAGGTACAGTGCTCTTATGTTATGCATGTTGGCAAATTCTGGTCTCCCATTTTTATGATTTGCCTTCAACAGTGATGTCCTCCATTAAGTCCACTTTGGCTCAAACAGTGACAGATGGTGTGATCTGACTCTGATGTACCTTGACCTTGGAGTTCTCCTCTAATCTCTTTGAAGTTGTTCTGGGCTCTTTGGTTTCCATTCGTATTCTCCGTCTCTTCAGTTTGTCATCAGTTTTCCTCCTGCAGCCACGTCCAGGGAGGTTGGCTACAGTCCTGTGGACCTTAAACTTCTGAATAATCTGTGCAGCTGTAGTCACAGGAACATCAAGCTGCTTGGAGATGGTCTTATAGCCTTTACCTTTAACATGCTTGTCTATAATTTTATTTCTAATCTCCTGAGACAGCTCTCTCCTTAGCTTTCTGTGGTCCATGTTCAGTGTGGTACACACCATGATACCAAACAGCACAGTGACCACTTTTCAGCCTTTAAATAGGCAGACTGACTGATTACAAGTTTGAAGACACCTGTGATGATAATTACAGGACACCTTAGTGAACATGTCCCTATGGTTAAATCATTTTCAGTCTTTTCTTTGGGTACCATCATTTTGGATCAGGTCACTTTCATAAGTTTCTTTTTAAAAAAAGATTTTGTTGAACCACAATAAAAAAACAAGGTTTGACTTTTAGGCATTGGTTAATTTATTGATTAGTTTAAGTACATTTTTATTTATTATTACTTTTGTCAGTTTCAAGTTATTTCAGTGACGTTTGCGGGGTTTTTATTTCTTTAACAGAAGGGTACCAACAGTTTTGCACGTCTGGAATAGAATTCATTTCATGAGAGCAGCTGTCAGTCTCATGTCTTATAGCATAATGTGACCATGTAGATACCATTCATACTGTCTTGTAATTCTGCTTCAGTTTTCTACCAAAAATGCATCAGATTGATGCTTTTAAATATGAAATATTAATTTAAGAAATTGAGGAAGCATGTCCCTGGAAACCCCGTGAGGGATTGTATCCTTCTCACCTTTGTCACCCTGATCTGTTTTCATGTCTGAATGCTGCAGTATCCAGCAGCAGACCACAATGCCCAAACAAAGCACAGAGGAAGAGCTTTTTCCCAAAGAGGATCCCACACTTCCCTTTAAAGAATAAGTTTGGTTTCTACAGCTTTCACATTGTTTATAGAATGAAGTAGAACAATATACTCTCCCAGAAGGCTTTCCTGATCCAAACAGTGCTTCAGGAGATATTTAGATCCAAAATCGAGTGGCGGACATCTGTATAATGGTAGCACACGGGGCATGTATAGCACCGCTCCTAGAACTGCATTAATCATCCAAAAACTCATTAGTTTCACCAATATTTCATCATGGTCCACTCGCGCTACTCCTCCACGACAGTCCGGGGTCGCTCCACCCATGTTTTTGTGGCTGTGCTGACCTCTGAACTGAAAAGTTTGTTTCCGGGTGCCACACACATGCGCAGTACGGCTCATTGTTTCAGGGGGGACCGCCGGCTACTTAACAATTTTCTTCTTACAGTTTTGTGCAAAATGGACGAATATCTATCGGATGAAGATGTTGCAGAGGACAACTTTGAATATGATGGGTGTCCTTACAGTTTGGAGCCAGAGTTTACAGATGAGGAGCTCATCGAAAGGAGGACGCGGAGGCAAAGAGAAGAACAGCTGGCCAGAGAGCAGTCTTCAGTTCAGAGGTCAGCACAGTCACAAAAACATGGGTGGGATGACACAGACTGTAATGGAGGAGTAGCGTGAGCGGACCATGATGAAATATTGGTGAAACTAATGAGTTTTTGGATGATTAATGCAGTTTTAGGAGCGGTGCTACACATGCCCCGTGTGCTACCATTACACGGATGTCCGCCGCTCGATTTTGGATCTAAATATCTCCTGAAGCACTGTTTGGATCAGGAAAGCCTTCTGGGTGAGTATATTGTTCTACTTCATTCTATAAACAATGTGAAAGCTGTAGAAACCAAACTTATCCTTTAAGGGTGCGCACTCAGCCCCCAAAGTTCTCAGTCACACAAACGCCCCTGCCAGTGGGTGCTGCCGTACTGTCCGCACCATCTCTACCAAACTTTGGCTCAAAAAGCTAACTCGCGGGGTTGTAAGGAGGCGGGACAAAAGGCTGATTCCAAATCCAGAATACATTGAAGTCTCATTAAAAGCCTTTAAGTCTATCAGATATTTAGGCTGCGGCTGCTTTTTGGACCAGACTGTACAGATGTTTATAAAAAAATGCATGTGCACATAATCATGTGACCATCAGCATGGCGCCGTCATCATCATCATCATCATCGTCATCATCCTGTTCTGTAAGTTCCTGACAGATGACCTGCTTTCTTCTTCTCCTCCCTCTGAGTTTTTTTGGACCCTGTTGCTCTCCGGATCGTCCCCTTAAATGTGAGTTTGAACACTTTGGCCCCCTCCCACCAAAACACCAACAATTGTCACAAACACAGGAAGCCACCGGCCGGGAAACTGTTATCGAGTTATTGGCGTGCGGCCGGTAGGGGGCTTAAATGGGGGGCTGAATGGGAGGGTATCGTGCTCGTGGCGGTTAGGCGACTGCTGCGATGTGTTCACAGTCCGCAGCTCGACTCTCAGAGGCTGACCGCAGCAAACAGATGGACAACAACTTCCTGCGGGGCGGGCACTGGACGCCATGCTGTGCTGGAGGAGAGCCCCCCCCCCCCGAAACGGGGAGATGCTGCTGTTGTGTTTAAGTGCTGTCCTTTTCACCCCACATCTGCACACACACATCCACCCGCGATCATTATGTGGTGCTGCCCCCTACTGTCTGTGACGCCCTCAGGGTCATGGGGGGGGGGCTCTTTTCTCCTGAAGAGGCTGCAAAAAAATCGATGAGGAGCCTGCAGCCGCCACGGGGGCCCCCGAGGGCCCTCACAGCGCTCATATTAGTGGAGATGTCTGTTTCCATGGAGGTGTGGGTGTGTGTAGAGAGTACAGGAGGGTGGCGTCGAGGACAGCAGACGATGGAGGAAAATGAACGTCCTGTCAGCAGCTGTCCAGGTGTGAAATTCTCTCAGAGAGGAAAATAAAACAAAGATGGTTCAGAACAAAGATTGACAAAAAGGTTTCAGTCAGAGACGGGTGCGTCCACAGGAGGAGAGGGGTGAGGAGACACTGCCAGTGTTGCTCATGAAACCATTTTAGTTCTTTGAACAAACTCAGTAATGTTGATGGTACAGTATTTAAAATGAAAACTGGGTTGACACTCCAAAGCAAACTGCTGTCACCTTCTGTTATTTCTGCTCTGAACATTTCTGGTCCAAGCTTCAGGGATGGTCCATGGCTCTGGTAACTGTGCCAATAAAGAAACTTGAGAGCTTCGTCCCTGGGGGAAGATATTCGGGGACGGACAGCGGCTGGGACACAGCATGGCTGTGTCCAAAATGGCATACTAACGTCCTACTCATACTAAGTGTGACGTCAAAATGAGTATGTAGTGTGTTCACATTAGATAGTAAGAAAAGATTGAGTGTGCGAGAAACACCCAGATGTATACTATATCGGAAAAAAATTAAGTTATACGAGGCGGGATTTCTAGTCACACTCAAACGCCCCATAATGCATTGTAACGCATTGTGCCATGCAAGACCGGCATTCAGCTAAAAATCGGCCACTTACAAACTTCCTGTTTTCAAAATAGACGAGTCTTTTAGTATCTCCTTTTAGTTCTTTTACGCTTTTGTAAACTGGCTCTTGTTTTGGAGCCGACCAGAAGTTTCTTCAATAGCATAATGGCGCGCATAATGGAATGTCCGAAATGTCGAAATAAAATTTGTATCCGTGCGTTTTATGGCTCAAATGACCACATTTTGTTATTCTACGGGTTGACTTTCTCACCTAAAATACTCTCTGAACTTTCAAACGTGGTGAATCAACAGAGATATTTGATAGCCTGGTGTACTTCTGGTTTTTGTAGTCGGAGGTTTGAAATGCATCATGGGAAACTTAGTAGTATACTACAGTGTGAACGGTTGGCATCCTAATCATACTTATAGTATGTAGTATACAGTATAAACACATGAGTATGTAGTATGTAGTACATAGTATGCCATTTTGGACACAGCCCATGGCTCAATCCCGATCTGCCCTCTACCCACTCTCCCTACCCACGACCCCTCCGTTTGCTCGTAGTCGCGGAGGGTCCGCCATATTTAGGGTCATCCCAAACTGTGTAGTGCAGAGGGAGAGTGGACCATTCAGCCCTTAAACAGCGAGTCTGCATCAACGCTCACTTTTGATGACTTTTGCAGGAAGTGCACCGTCCAAATGGGAGGAAACAGCTTAAATGTAAGTGCCGTATGTGTCCATATGTTCCCCACACCGTTGTCACACAACCTTTACTATTTTGAGCTATGGGTACGACGACAGCCTTTAAAAAAAACCACAGCCAGTCCTGTGTTACCACGCAAAAAAGCAACAACAGGCTGGACGGTAGGAACGAAGACCGCCGCCACAGCCCCAGCTGGAGGTGTGTCAGTACACCTTTGTAAGTGCAGGAGCCAAATACGCACCATGGGGTTTATGGGTTGTTCACTGTTTTAACATTTGGTGTCACTGTGTGCCTGAGGCTCAGGTATAAAGACAGGCAGGTCTTTGTTGAGGTCAGGTGTCACGAACCCGGAAGGGCATAAAGTTTTTGACCGCTGTGCACTGACGGGAGATGAACGAGCTGAACAAAGGAACACTGTTAAAATGGCACGCTCATGGAAATAAATGTGATTGTCTGCAATGACGATGAGCTACTTGTGGATCATTGGAGATGCAATGGATCATTAAGCAATGCCGGGGGGAAGACACCTCAGTAGCTAGCATTGGGCTAGCTCCTACAGTAAGGTTTGGACTCCCTGCTGTGTGGGACCAAACTCGTCTCCTTACTGTGACACAAAGGCACAAACTGAGAACAGGCTGCACCGCTGAGGGTGAGCTGGACCTCACAGCAGTTTGACCTCACAGGCCTGCGGACAGAGGGACCATCAGGCTACAGGCTGTGATGGAGGACCGGAAGAGGAGAGTTCAGCTGCTGAGCTGCAAACACAGAGAGCACCCACACATCAGCAGCTGATCTCTGAGCCCTCAGGACCGCTCAGGGCCTGATGCAGGAAACACACAGACACTCTTCCTTCTTCATGATCACGACATGAGCTGCCCTCGTGGATCTTCACCGGGAGAGGAACCTAAAACCTTCAGTCACACACAACACAGCCAACTGGATTTCCTCTTTATTAAAGTCATTGTAGTTTAGGAACAGCACATAAAAAGAACAATAAATCTATGGTAGAAAAGAGTTTGAGAAAGCCAGTGCAGACAGGAGTGTGGACACCATCTGGTCTTCAGGGGTTCTTCTTCGGCCTCCCTCTCTTCACAGACTGGCCTTTGGACTTTGACTTGGGGGTCTTTCTGGGACTTTTCTCTGCAGGACAAAAGCAGCATCAGTGAATATAACAGTTTCTCTACAGTCAAACTAACTCTTAAAGGGGCAGGGCACATTAAAAGTCACTGCACTAGCTGACAGCTGTGGTCCCCGTGCAGGTAAACAGATGTGCACACATGAGGAGACAGGTGATGTAAGAACAGAGTTTAAAGAACAAAATCCAAACAGCAATAAAGCAGCAGCATCACACGGACACAGTTATCACAGCACACTGCATGAACACTGAGACACGGAGTCAGCCTCTGAACACACAGACCCGATCAACAACTCACTCATTCACTCTACTGTCTGTCTGACTACGCTTTAACAGCTTTAGCTTCATTTGTTAAAGATCTGATAGAACTGCTACACACCTCAGGTCACATCTATACACCTCAGGTCAGGTCCACACACCTCAGGTCACATCTACACACCTCAGGTCAGGTCCACACACCTCAGGTCACATCTATACACCTCAGGTCAGGTCCACACACCTCAGGTCACATCTATACACCTCAGGTCAGGTCCACACACCTCAGGTCACATCTACACACCTCAGGTCACATCTACACACCTCAGGTCACATCTACACACCTCAGGTCACATCTACACACCTCAGGTCACATCTATACACCTCAGGTCAGGTCCACACACCTCAGGTCACATCTACACACCTCAGGTCACATCTATACACCTCAGGTCAGGTCCACACACCTCAGGTCACATCTACACACCTCAGGTCACATCTACACACCTCAGGTCACATCTATACACCTCAGGTCAGGTCCACACACCTCAGGTTATATCTACACACCTCAGGTCACATCTACACACCTCAGGTCACATCTATACACCTCAGGTCACATCTATACACCTCAGGTCAGGTTCACACACCTCAGGTCACATCTACACACCTCAGGTCACATCTATACACCTCAGGTCAGGTCCACACACCTAGGGCTGCAGCTACAGATTATTTTTGGAATTGAGAATTAGATAGATTATTTTGAAGATTAATCTTGTTATTGGATAACAGAAACATTGTGCAAGCTGCATTTTTTCTCATTGAATCAATTTGGCATTTTTGAGAAGCATCAGTAAAATACAAAACAAAATCAGGTCTCTTAAATTAACAAAGAAATCTTAACTTTTTTGTACAACTTGAACATTAACAGGATCTTAAAATCACAATACCCTATTTTTAATTTGGAAATTGGACAAGGTCTACAGATTTATTTCAGCAACCAGGTCATAATTTTTAGAACGAGACACTGGTTTTGGATTTTTCAAATGTTTTTTGTAGCTTTCAGCATCACAGGACTTTTGTCGATATTACTAACATGAAGGCAGACATCTTCATGATAACTGTCTGCAGTGAGCACTAAACCAGTAACAACTAATCAGATTATATTGATATTTACCCATGTGCAATGGTGTAAATATTTTTTGAACTTTTGAGGTTGTTTTGTTTATTTTGTTCTAGCAGTTTTATTTTTCTCTTCGTCATATCTTGGTAGAACTATCATAGTACTTTGATCGTATGATAATCCAACAAGCTAATGCACATTTGTTTGGTACATGAAAGATGCTCTGCACCCGCGTCCGGTCAGCTCTGAGGACTTAATGCACAGACTGGACGCATTGATATTAAACAGATCAGCCCCACGAGGGCTGGGTTTAAAAAAAAACAATTTAATCAATTCTTATTGATTTCCTTTTAAATGGTTCATAATTGATCCATAAAATCCAAAGATGGATCTTTTAACTTGGGTAGTTTTTTCTTCATTGGACGTGCAGAGAAGCAGCCTGTGGTATCAACTCTGCTAGTACTGCGTGATCTGCGTTTAGCGTTGCTTTCCACTGAACAAAATCTCATGAGATGTTACTCCAAGTAATCAAACAAACACAGCAGAAGCAAACAGCACGATATGGGCACCACCGGCCAGTTTAAAGGCTGACGTATGGACGTGTTTCAGATTTAACAAGCACGAAGAAAAAGAGGAGTTGGACAGAAAACAAGTAATATGCAGATTACGCATTCATGTATATATTTGATATAAGATTAATGTAACTGCTTTGGGTTCATTTCTTAATGTAAAAACTGTTTTAATAATGCACCAGGTCAAAAGCCACTTTTTAAGTTTACAGTATTATTTTAACTGAGATACCCCAGACTGAATAAATATCTTAATAAATAAATATCATGAATTGAATTATTTGAGACCTGGTAATATCGAATCGAATCGATCCAGAAAATCGATACCCAGCCCTACTCCCTAGCACAAAAACACAAGACAATTTCATTATACAACATTAAAATGAAATAAAACACATGAACAGAATTCCCTACCACTGTAATTTAGAAAATAATTTTGTGAGGATGAACTCATTACAACCCCAGATTAAAAAAAATCTGTTTCTAAATCTGTTTGTGAGCTCCTATCAAAGTATCCCATTTCTTCTTTATCGATCCTGGTCCCCGTCTATTTCTGTAGTCCCTTCCTCTAAAACACAATGACACTGTTCCGTTTGAACGGGATAATACCTGATTATTTTTGTGTTGTTGAATTGAACACTGTGTTCACCTGAGTGCGTTAACCTGAGACGATGCTCTTCAGTCTCACACTTTAGGTCGTGGTGTAATGTTCACTCTCCTCCCTGAACCTCTTTATCGAGGTACAGTAGTGCACGGACAATTTCTTACAGCCCAACTCTTCTTTCAGCCCAAACAAACTCTTCCCCTGAATGCATTTGTTTATCATCATCATTGATCATATGACACAGTGGTAGGGATGGGACGATACACTTAAACTCACAATACTCTCTAACCTCTCTCTAACCCTAGAGAGGTTAGAGAGAGTGTATGCTAACGAGCGGTAGGCTGGTTTTCACCGTCTTCATTTTTTTAATGAGAAAGCCAAAATACTGCCAGACAGATGACTTGTATCCAGGCGGAGCATCCTCAATTTTGACCTCATTCGACTCCATCATTCAGCTTTTTGGAGGCAAGGTAGTTGGTGCTAATGTTTGCTGTCGTCACCTCTGGTCACATGCGCTATTACCGGACGTGACGTCTTTATTTCGCCATCCATTTTTTTCAAACTCAATGCGTTTCATCACGTTTTGTATCGCGATATATTGCCAAACGATAGTTCATCCCATCCCTACACAGTGGTGGACTTGTGTTAAAGTGTAAGAGAAGCTTGAGTGAAGGGTGTCACCTTTTTCCTTGGTGTCTCTCTTTTTCTTCGGGGGGCTTTCATCACTCTCCTGATCATCTTTGCTCAGGATTTTCTTTCTCTTGGTGTCTCTCTGGGGAAAGAAAAGGACAAAAAACTGTTTACTGAAATATAAAGATGCTGGAAGGAGACGTAAATGTGTTATTTCAGCTTACAGAATGTTTATGATTCAGGTAGACAGAAAGGTGAGTGAAGTCAAACTTAGACTCTGAAGTCAGCGTCATGTCTCTGATAAAGTCACAGCTGAAGAAATGCCTCTCTGTCCTCCCTCATTGGCCTGTGTGTGTTTTTCTTTTCCTAATCCTCAGTAGTGACTATGTCTTGGTCATGATCGCCGCGCGGCGCCCGCTGAGGTGAACAGATTGTCAGGATAATTACATACAATAACCAGCTCTGTGGTCCGCTAACCCTTCACTGGCAACGCCGCCTCCCCCGATGGCTTTTTCCATATGCACAGAGGGCGAGAGAGCATGGGAGAGAAAGAGAGAGAGAGAGAAAGGGAGAGAGAGGAAAAGGGAGAGGAGACCCAGAGAGGACGAGTGAAAAAGACGAAGGAAATCAGGGAGTTGAAATCCATACGTTTCTTACCACTTCACCTGTCAGGTGTTTTCCTCAAAGAGGCCAAACCAAGACTGTTCTGTGGTTCTTCTGAATCTCTGTGGTGCACTACATCCAGTGGATCACAAATTATTACATGAAAACATTGGAAACAGTAGACCTTTATGAAACTGCTGTAACAAAGTTATCACACTTCAAAGGTGCTATGAGGAGAATCTATAACCGGCCACAATAAGCTACTGTAGTGGCTGGGGTTGTGTTATGCATCCACTAGATGGAAGTTAGTGCATTCACAATACGATACCGTAAGCTCTTATTTGCACTGCCCTCGTTGAAAACAATGTATTTCCAACACACATGAACAGCTGTTTTTATTTTTCCCTGAGGTAACATCAGTGACGTAGTATTTTCGCAACATAGTTTATCTTTTACCAACCGGTATAACAATTAACCAATGTTGATCCATATATAAGGTGCATCGGATTATAAGGTGCACTGTCGGTTTTTGAGAAAATTAAAGGCTCTTAGGTGCGCCTTATAGTGCGGAAAATACAGTAATAGAGCCTAAAAGGCGTTAAAGGGGACATGCAAACATCACTTTTAAGGCTTTTGCACACATTGTTGGGTATTTAACCTTCCTCCAGCTCACAACATGTGATATTAGACAACTAAACCGATAGGCCGCATAAACTCCTGGTCTCCAGCGAGCTGTTGAGTCCGTGGATAAACTATTATGTAACAAGCATTTTTTCATTTGCATAAGTCCACCTCTACCCGAGTATCAACACTCCCGCTTGACATATTCCTGTGTGAAGTGCGGACATTGCTGATTTCACCGTTACCGAGAGATTGGCTTACACCGTGTCTCGACCTTAAACCTGTCCCTGCTCTGTTGTTGGCTGTAAACAGCCACATGTATCTTCACATACAGGCTACCAGCCTCCGAGGACCAAAGGGCCCAGTGGATTAATTTTATTTTTGAAGGGAATGAGCAGCTACAGTCAGCTAAAACCTGAATGTGTGTACCAGTCACTTCACGTCTGACTGCTTCTTCATCTTCAGTCAGTTCAACACAGGACTGGACACCAGACTTTTCCTGAAATCAATTCAAGATTACAGCAGGAATGAACCAGAGGCAACTTCACATGTTCATCAATGTTCACGTTACTTGTTGGCAGTCAAAAGGACTTCATGTGCTTTCATTTTATGTAATTATGCAATTTTCTGCTTTTATTCTACTTATTGTTATTTTATTTAATCTTTTTCTCATGTAAAGCACTTTATGTTACAAAGTCCGGTGTGAAAAGTGCTATATAAATTAAGTTTGATTGAAATTACCAGCCAGCTTATTCGGTATTTACTGAAAAAATTAGATAATGCATGGTTTGCAGCCTCGACGTCTGAAAGATCAGGAGTCTTTGCCCGAGGACCTGAGGCTACAGGCTGGCTAATATCGGATCTGTCGCTCTCAAACAGGGCCAGGAGCCAGGCCCATTAGAGCTGTAATTCCTGAGGGGAGCCAGTGAAAGGAGGCCAAATTCGGGCTGATGTGATGTCGTCTGTCAGAACCAGTTAGAGCTGAGCTGCTGCATTTTGCACTAACTGGAGGTGAGTGGAGACTTTTGATGAACAGAGGGAGGTATGGCAGACCAGTCTTGAGAAAGTGAGTCCAGGTCTGGACGAGGACCCAACAAATCTATCGATATAACGCCAATATATTATTACTTTCTCGATACAGGGGTGGGCTGAACTTGTCCACAGGTATGTTTATAATGACGTGAAATTAACAGTGACTCAGAATGTCTCCTGTTTAACTCTCTTTCCATGAGTCATGACAGGTGACTCCTGCCTGTTGTGTTGGTCATGGTTTTCAGTGAGCTGCATTGGTAAAGATGTGCTAACCAAGAGCACAAATATTTGAGAGTACAGAGCTCAAGCATTCATCACTCCATCAGCTGCATGTTGAAGTGCAGAGGGGAGGAGGTTTATTCAGGGCAGGCTGAAAAGTTAAATCCATCAGCACTGAGTGACTGCAGCTGGATCTCCAACTCACTGTGGTGAAATATTAGCATGTCTGTGAACATTACAGTGTTTCCCCTAGGTTCATTGCCTTGGGAGGGGTACTGGTGCTGGAGGTAGCGTGGTCCGTCAAAAGTGCTCCGGAATATCATAATAACAGAGCATTTAGATCTGAATATAGTGAACACTGATTTTTGTTCACTTTTTTGGCAATGGAGCACTTTTTCATACAACTACAACATTCTCAAAAAATTTTGAAAATACACTGCATAAAGCATAAAAAGTATTAAAAAACAGGAAGAATGTAACATTTCATGTAACCATGTAAGCTCAGCAGGTGGAGAGAAGATGAATCATGCTTAATAAAGTTATAGAAAGTGACTGACAATAAGGAGAAACTACATGTTGAAAGGAGCTGTGCTTCTCTTCGTGGTCTGGGCAGTTGGCTTAAAAATGCTGAGATTTTTGCTTGGGGAGATTGTTTGGTAAGCTGCTGGTCATCCATTAATGTTTGTTTAAATTGTTTTTTTGTTTTTTTTTACCGTCATGGTTGCCTATTTCAGTTTACTTGTTTTCAATAAATTACTTTTTCAAAGTACTTTTTGTCACACTCTCCTTTCTTGCTTTGACATATTGTAGCTCTACTTAAAACCTCATTAAGGTCCAAATGTGCAAAAGGTATATTCTAGCAATTTTTCAACTGGTCTTAAAATTTTGATCAGGAGTGTACTCCCCTTCACACTGCTGCGCAGCAACGCGCCGCCTCCAGTCATTTCAATGAGGGACAGGCGGCAGACAGCAAGCAGTTTTGACCGCCACGGTAGGACCCAAAAGCGGTTGCCGCCCAAGAGCACGCGCACAGATTTTGCCCTGCTGCTCAGAGTCCAGCATGTTGAACTTTCTGGCTGCAGTCGCCTGGCAGCAGCCAGTCAAACTGAACTATCGAAAAACTGGACTTGGGAAAGCATTTCTACTGAATTGTTTTTAGGGAAGGGAGTGTTGTGAGACACTTTTAGGTGGCCCCTGCTCTGACGTTCGCTGAATCACCTCTACATCTCGGACCGCGGTGGCATTTCGGGGGGACTCCGCCTGCAGAGAGACGGTTTGGTTGCCGCGCGGCTTATCGTTGTTGTGTGAGAGGAGCGGAGAAGAGGCGTTTGGCAGAGTGGAGAGGAAAAATGCAATTTATTGAATGGAAGCAAACCATAGCAAAACAAAATTAAACTTTAACACTAGACTCTAGTTGGCTTTTTTATTTGATAAGAATCTCTGTCATAAGAACTTTGATCAAAATAAATATGATTTTTTAAAATCTACATCTGTCTGAATCCTGTAAGCAGGGCGGGTGTGTCTGTTGGGGGGGCGGGGCGCGCTCCCAACAGACACTATAGGGGAAACACTGCATTATTTAGGTAAAATCTAACTCTGTCAGAGACAAAAGGCATCTCTGTTTTTATTTTGGTTCCTAAAGGTGCGTTCACACCAGACGCTACCTGTACTACCTCGGCGATCAGTCTCCATTCAAAGTGAATGTACAGCCGCGATGGGGCGGGGCTAACCCTCCCGCGATGCGACAGCTGGCGACAAGACGACCACTTCACTCATCGCGCGATGTCAAAGTTAAAAAAGTTGATCTATTCAGGCGATGTGTGTGGCTGTGGCATCAGCCAATCAGCGGTGTGTGTACGTGTGACGGTGCAGTTATTCATCCGGACTACAGGGCGGATGACTTCCATCTAGGCGGAACTAATCTCAGTGAGGACATTTGCAGACGGACCGCGGTAAACTCACAGAGGATGCTGCTGCTGCATCATCAGCTGCAGAGTTTTGTGTCTGATAAGTGAGTGAAAAGGATACAGCTGGAATAATGTCCGCTTATACATCCTATTATGTGATATATGATATGATCGCGGTAAAACTCGAGCGGACGTGACGTCACCGACCGACGCCCGACCAAACAGGTATTTATGGACGCGCGACACTACATCTGTGGGCGACGCGATTTTGGTAGCTGGGTCGCTTGCAGTGTGAACGCACCTTAAGAGTCATGACTTCATGGCAAAGAAAATAATGGAGAAGGGAAACTTTGATAAGTGTTAAAGGGCATCAGAGGACCACTGCCTACATGCTCTTCTACTTGTTTTTGTACTTGTACCTCTCAGTTGTAAAGTTAAAGAAATACTACAGGACAAAGTATTGTGACACAGTAAAATGTTCTGACTGTACTCCATATATATATATATATATATATATATACATATATATATATATGTACATTCATTGTTCTAAGTGTTAAGGGACCAACATTTCTTTTTATTAATTTTATATTTTTGAATTAATTGGCGATTGGTCGGCCCTAGTCTGGACTGCAGGAGAGGGAAGTCTTTGAGTTAAAGAGAATCTGTCCTGATTTTGGGTTAAAGGCTTTCAGGGGCCCATGAGGAGGACTCCCTTCCTGCTGCAACCTCATGTCACCTGTGTGCAGCATGTGTTCTCCTCTGAAGAGCTGAAGAGTGTTTGTGCTCAGCTGTAGGATCAAAAGATGCAAACATGACCCTGAAGACGTAATAGCAGTGTGAAAAGGTCAAACATATTTTCAGTTTTTAAAAATAAAGAGCAGATCATGATCTCCATCCCTGATGGTGTCACTCATGACGTACCTCATAGCTTCAGCTCCTAAAGCTGGAAAGACTCTGTGCTGAGCAGCTGAGGATCTGCCTCAAGAGCACAGCTGCTGTCATGGTGGAACAAGTGACCGTGCTACCTGGTGGCTCTTGGCTGCATGTTTGTGGTAGTTAAAGGTGTAGCCAGCGATCTTGTAATCTTCTAATGCAGTATTGTCAAAATCACCGTATTTCTCCTCTCCTTCCACAAGATGTCCCCACTGACAGCATGTTGAAAACAAAGTCTGGTTTCAATATACAGCCTTGGCTCTGAATTTCAGCAGGTAAATACTGTGGCTCGAGCCGAGCCACCAAAACAGAGTACACCCCCCCACGTCCAGGGGGCGATCATACTCATGCACAGATCAGACAGAGGGGGGAGGGGGAGTCATAGGTTGCATAGCGTGCACAGTTAGCGTAAGAGAGAAACACAATAGGTGCAGTAGCAATGGCTGAAAAACAGCCCAAAAGAAAAAGGTCAGAGGAGTGAAAAGTGAAAAAGAAGGGCTATGACCATGAAAGAGTGAAGACCCGGGTCAACATTGGTGTTGCTTTCCGACGGTGGAGGGAACTCCGTGAACTGAAAGACCTAAAACAGACGCGGATGTCACCGTCATTCTGCTGGATAGGTTAGCAACATTAGCTTTGTGGTGCTTCACATAACAGTAACAGCCGTCAGGCATTCATCTTATTGTCTAATCTGCCAGAATGTACTGATGTTGTGATGTTATCAATATTGTCAGTCGAGTTGTCTGACAAGTCGGGGTTACCTTAGCTACGTTGGTGAGCTACACAGTTTCTACGGCCGTTTCCATGATGATGCACGTCCATCAGCTTTCGGGGGTGGAGCCAGGGGTGAGGTATGAAGGGAGAGGCCGGTCTAAATTCATTTAAAAACAACCTCTCCACTCGTTTTCTCCCAAATCGCTGACTACACCTTTAAGTCTATTTGTTAGGACCCGTGGTGCTTCATTAATCATCCTGTGATTTAGATTTTTTTTATTTAGGACATTTAAATAAAAAACAAACAAAGATAAATTTGTCCAAAAGTCACAAGTCAGCACGGTCACTGTTTGAACCATGACAGCAGCGTGTCCTGCTCAGATCAGTGATGTTTTCAGGTAGAGGTTTACCGTGTTTCGGTATGTGCACACTGACCTTTGCAGGAGAACGAGCAGCTCCGTTGACAGCAGTGAAATCCAGCTTCCCGTCGTCTTTGGCACCGATAGATTTTAGGCCGTCCTGCAGGATGGAGCGCAGTTTGTCGTAGGCTGGTTTGTCCTGATATCCCAAAGTCTTAACCTCCTCCATGAACCTCTGGAGCTCATCTGATAAAGAAAACAACAGTGACTGTCAGGGAAAGCACACGATGAAGATGCTTCAGGTAATGTAGTTTAGAGCAGAGGGGAGGCACATTTAGTCTGTGAATGAATCATGAGAAAAATAAAGGAGCTCATTTGGAGATACGAGGTCTTTTACTTACAGCATCAATATATAAAAGGAGCAGATGTTATTTAAAGACACCCATGCAGGGCTTGATCGAGCTTTAGAGCATAAATAATAATCAATAATGATCATTCTTCCTAAACTAAGGATCAGGATCCCGTGAGTCAGTTTTCCTCCATTTTGAAAAAGATTCCTGTCCATGCAGACATGTTTGAAAGAAAATCCAAACACACATAAACACTGCCAGACTCAGTCCTGTAACCATGGCCATGAGAGTCAGACTCACCAGGTTACGGTTTAACTTGTGTCTGTGTTAACTGGTGACAGCAGGCGCCATGAGCAAATACTCATGTTTATATTTATTAAGACTCCTGTTGGTTTGAGCAACTGCTGAAACCACAGCAAGCAGCCATGGGTCACCTGTCAACACAGTCACTGATCAAACGTATTGCCCTTTTCCACTAGCATGCCTTGGCCCTACTCAACTCGGCCCTAATCAATTTGCAGCGTGTTTCCACTAGCCTGGTACCTCCTAAAACAAGCTAGTTTAGTACCTACTCCGGTCTGGTTCCAAGCGAGCCGAGTCCATACTAAAAGATGACATCACCGACTGCCGGCTACTGATTGGTCAGACAATGTCGTCATCATTGAGTCATGAGCGCGAAGACCGAGCATGCTAGCGGTAGCTACCAGTAGCTTACCCTCATACGTCTTTTCTTTGCAGCTGGATTGCTCTCGTCCTCGGCTTCATTCTGTTGTATAGCTTCCAAAACTCTCCTGTGCTTCTCAAGGGGTATTTCTTCTTACCACCTGCAGCCTTCTTCTGCTTTCCTTTTTTACTCGGTTTGTGACAAAAAGCCACGGATTGTTGTGTCGCGCTCAAAATGACGTCACCGCAGTGCCGCTCAGCTGTTTACAGCAACACTGCACCCCGTTGGGCAGGAGACTGGGGCTAATGGAAAAGCAGCACAAGGCGAGCAGAGTCGAGTTGAGTAGAGTAGAGTAGAGTAGGGCTAGTGGAAAAGGCCCATATAACACCGGGTTTGGGCTGGTTTGTTTGGTCCGAGGGTTCTAGTCCAGCAACAGATAAAACAGGGACAAATCTCAGAGTGAGACATCACCCCGTCCACGCAGAGACGCCCAAAACACTGTTGAAAGACATCTTAACCTTGACCTGAAATTATCCCAAACCAGGGCTGCCACAAACAATGACTTTGATAATTGAGTAGTTGCTGATTATTTTTTGTGATTCGTGGACTAATGGGATCATACATGAATTGCTCTTGTATTATATGAATTTGGTAGGTGTGTTGAAATGTGCTTTCTCACTGGGTATAAAATCAACAACATACATCCCTATTTCTCACTGTGCTGTAATCTGGTTTATTCTAGTGGGTAAACTCTGAATCTGATCAAGAGCTTCATTTGTTTAAAGAGACTGTGAGGAGTTTCTAAGTAATTACAAAAAAGT
The DNA here is from genome assembly GCA_036419115.1 of Scarus forsteni. Classification (NCBI taxonomy): domain Eukaryota; kingdom Metazoa; phylum Chordata; class Actinopteri; order Labriformes; family Labridae; genus Scarus; species Scarus forsteni. Next base: position 493,172 of record JAZDUH010000236.1, on the reverse strand, counting down.
CTCACTTTTAGGTATATGCCTGATGGAAATACACACTTTAAGATGAGTTTAATAGCATCAAAATAGGTGATCTATAAATGCTATTCCTTAGCCTTCCGATCAGGTCGGACAGGGCTGAACTGGCCTGGATACTCAACTTCAGGAGCAAGACAATTAAAACTAGAGCAAATTTATATTATTCAGACACGTCTTAGAGCACCGGGCTGTAAGTAGCCATATATAGCCGGCTACAAAACTACGATACTAAGTTTTCCAAAAATTGCTTGTTGTCACACATCAAAAACTACCGCTACGTAACTAGAAAGAGATACATTACCTCATTGCTTTGCATCCTGTAAGTTGTTGAAAAAAGAAGTTGTAAAGCAATGCAGAGTTCTGAGGAAGGTCTGAGCTGCATTCATTAGCATCACAACACACACACACTTTGGCTTGGGTCACGGCTTTGGCGTGTTCCAGTTGTAGTGAGAAGTAGGAATTTCTGAGTTCCGAGTAGGAAACTGCAACTGGAACAGCCCTCGAAGTCTGAATTTCCTACTGGGAACTCGGTGAAACCTAACCACGCCCGAGTTGACAATTGAAGATGGATGCCCCCAGTGTGAACAGTTATTTAGCTCCTGTAATAATCCATTTATTTGCACTTCTGACTGGGGTGTGTCGCTCTAGATCAGCTGTATACATAGTATTGTTAGACTTATATTTACAAAAATGCTGCCATAGTGATAATCACATTCTTCATGTGGTATTTGTGGACAACAACACAGGGCGTGCTAACAACAGCTAACAATAGCCTGGTAGATCGGCATGTTTTTTTCAGACTTCATACCGATAAGTCGGAGATGATGTCACTCCCAGTTCCGAGGTTACTGGAAAGCAGCACTACGACAGTCGCCGCGTGTGCTCATGGGTAGCAGAGTCTTCATGTTGCCTGCAATAGATTCTCCTCATAGCACCTTTAAGTTTACAGTATTATTTCAACTGAGATATCCCTGACTGAATAAATATCTTATTGAATCGTGAATCGAATCGATTTGAGACCTGGTAATATCGAATCGATCCATAAAATCGATACCCAGCCTTAGTGTTTTTAGAAGTCATAAACGCTGTTGGCGTGTGAGTGGAAGTTTTTGAAAACAGTCTTGGTGTGGACACAGTCCAAACTGTTCGCCTCACCTGGTCTGTCCTGAGCGGAGAAGCACTGGCTCATGAAATCAGAGATTTTGTCTTGGCTCCTGTTGGAAACAAGATTGAAAAAGTCATGAATACATTCCTTTGTCTGTTTTTTCTCTCAATCAGTCTTCTTGTGTTGAACACCACTGCATAACAGCATGCTCTTTATTTCATATTTCACATTTATTTCATATCAAATAAACTTTTTCTTAACAAAGGAAAAAAACCCACAGTGAAAAATTCAGTAAAACAACATTTGTCCTAATTGATCAAAAACCAGAGTGATTGTTTTCACTTACAGTTTGAATTCAGGCAGTATTTTTTTATTATGTAGTGTGGACTTTATAAACACAGAAAGCTGAACTGTTTTCACAGTATGTCAGCATGGATGTCTCTTATCAGGACTTCAATTCATAAAGAAAAAGATCTGCTTGACAGGGCCTTCGTCATAAAAACAGTGTCAATGTTCAGTGTTCATAGTTTCATACTCTGTCACAACTCACACTGTCAAAGAGCTCAGGACTTCTTCAGAAAACAATTCTGCAGAAAACAATTTGATTCAATGGATATATTGTCCAGACATACTTAAACTCCACATGAATCCACCATGAGTGGCAGGTTCCTCAGCAGTAACAGGGTCACAGGAGCCGGCTGAGTACAGCTGGACTCATGTTGAACAGCCAGTGTCACAGAAACTGAACATTAAGAGCTCAGGATCGTTTGTCACTTAAAACTAGTGGTGTGCGATATGACGATATTAAATCGTTAAGGATTATAACGTGGGGATGATCTCATAAAGCAGAAGGATCGTCAAAAAGTCTGTGTGCACCTGGCGCTTCCCAGGTGAAAACATTCACTACTATCACAAGCCCCTCATCGTTCTCTCTGTCTCTCTCTCTCAAGTCAAAAGTTTAGAAGTTGAGAAAGCACATTTCAGTATACCTACAAACGTAATATTGCCTATTAAAGTTGACAAAAGTAACTTTTTATTTTGAAATATTTTATTTAACTTTAGATGTTTGTGTTTGAAATGTTCAATTTCAGTTCAGTAAAACACTTTAAGCACAAGCACCTGTATTTGGAAATGTTTTATTTTGCTTAATGTTTTAGTTTGAATTTGTCAAAATTCTTTAAACACTCTGTTTTTCTTTTAATACATAATTTTTCTTCAAATAAAGACTAATGTTTCTTTACATCTTATTCTTGTTTAAAAAGCATTTATGTCATATAAAAGTTATGGAGAGTGATGAAATGGTGACTTTATGGTGTTAAATGTGACACTGAGAAATTGGGTGTTCCTAATTTTCATGCTGGTGCACCTTAAAATAAATTTGTAGGTGCACTATTGCAACCAATGCAAAAAGTTAGTCTCTGCTTTAAGAGATAACCAGTTACTAAAGTTTGCATTTATATTTGACCCTTTTCCATAAGCTATTTGGTGTGTTTAGTTTTTGTGCTACAAAAGTGCACTTTATTGTTGTTCATTACCTTTTATGTTTACATTTAATACACATTTTTATAAAAACTGCACTATTTAAATTAAAGCCTGTTGAGAAAGTTTATTTGGCTTAAATTGTCTAATTTTTTTCTTTCAGGGTTTTACATGTTTTATATGTTAAACAGAGGGGAAATTGGTCAAACATGCAAATTAGTCTAGAAAAATCGACGCAAAAAAGAATTGTGATAAAATCGTGATTTTATTTTTAAAATATCATGATATGATATTTTTGCCATATAGCCCACCCCTACTTAAAACTGTTGTGACTGTGACAGTCCACTGTCTTTATCTCCTCCCACTGTTCCTTTGAGTCCATCGTCTGTCAGAGGCTCCATCATCGTCCGTTTTCCCTATATTTGGTTTATTTTTGTGGAGTCACTGATTAGGGAGAGGTGTGGGGGGTGCACCACGTCAGTCTTCTGCTGCGGCCTCATCTATCTGACTCATTCTGACAATACTGATATTTCAGGGACAAAAGTATGCAGTCTTCACTGAAGTAAAAAAGACCTAAGTCTGTTCCTGTGAAGTTTTATACTTTTGTGTTAGAAAAAGAATAAAGAAAAAGATAAATATCAGCATCTTAATGTAGACGTGACGTCAAACTGAGGTGAGGCAATACGTCATTTAAATATTCTGCTGAGACGCCAGTCGATGCATGGTCAATGTCTTGGCTGTAGTTTAGGGATGTAGCAGTATGAAAATTTCATATCACGGTTATTATGACCAAAATTATCACGGTTATCTTTATTATTGTTGTATTGTTGCAGTGTGCTCAAAATGTTCAAAAAGTACTTTAACACGGTCTTGAAATCATTTAACCCCTCTAATATTATCATTTCAACAGTTTTGTCTCTTTTGTCAATAATTGTGTCAGGAAATGTCCTATAAGTAGTTTGTTTAAACTTTTTTCATTAGAAACAATTCTGCCAAGTATCTGTCTTTATTTTGTTATAAATGCTTAAACTGTGTGTAATTACAAGAATAGAAAAAACAAATTTGTACTTTAAACAGGATTCTCTTCATAAACAATTGTAAATGAACATGTTCAAAGTTTTGAGACAGCCAAAAGTTAATTTAACCTATTTTACAAACACTTGCTCATTTTAGTTTGCCTGCAGCATTAGTGTCCATCTTACAGCTCGTTATATTAGACCATGTCCAGGCCTTTTATTTAATTTTTGTTTTACTAATGATAGTCCCTGAAGCAGTTAGCCCCCCTTCATGACTCTCCTCTGGTCTCCCCTTTCCATGGCAGATCTTTTTGACAGCTTCTTCTTTAATATTTACAAATTACGATTGGTTAAATCCATAAAACACAAACTATGACGGAAAAGACGATCTATTACGACGAAATACAGTGAAACGGCAAAAGAACAGCAGGACCACACTCCAGATTGATATATCTGCAGATAACAATATTTAACTTCTGAAGTTGTAATCTGCCAACATCGTGAATCCCTCTGCCAGACCAGCAGCCCACCCGTCACATGAACTTCGTTCACAGTCGTCCTGTGTGAGTGGATCAGACTGAGCCCATCCATCTGAGGTTTAAATAAATACCTGTCCTGTCTTAACAGTAGGGATGGGCCGATACACTTAAACTCACAATACGCTGCACCTCGATATGCCCGGGTCACGATACGATACATCACGATACAATATCAAAAAAGTAAAAAAGAAAAAATATTAGTGTCTAACCCTAGAGAGGTTAGAGAGAGTGTATGCTAACGAGCGGGTAGGCTTGTTTTCGCCGTCTTCGTCTTTTTTAATGAGAAAGCCAAAATACTGCCAGACAGATGACTTGTATCCAGGCGGAGCGTCTTCGATTTCGACCTCATTCGACTCCATCATTCTGCTTTTTTGGAGGCAAGGTAGTTGGTGCTAATGTTTGCTGTCGTCACTTCTGGTCACATGCACCATTACCGGACGTGACGTCTTTATTTCGCCATCCATTTTTTTCAAACTCGATGCATTTCATCACATACTGTATCGCAATATATTGCCAAACTATATTTCATCCCATCCCTACTTAACAGTGTATCATCTGCCCTCTTACACCAGTATATCACGTCCACAATCATATTTTAGATGGATATGAACGCTCAGGCAGGGGTTCATGTCTCTTACTTGATCTTGCAGTCTCTGACGTAGAGCGGGTCCTGCAGTTTGTCCTCCCAGGGCAGACGTCCACACAGCCACTGGACCAGACAGTAGCTCAGGATCTCCAGGTCACTGCGTCTGCTCGGAGCTGGACAATCAAGAGGACAACACTATCAGGACCTTCACTTCTGCTGAATGTTGGATCACTCCTGGGTTAGATTATAACTCTGGTGCTGTGACAGCACCTGGTACCTACACACTCCTTTGTGGGCGTCGATGCTCGTGAACTCGATGGTGCCGTCGTGACACCTCTTTGGGTCTTCTTTGTACTCCTTGTTGACACTGTCAGGGGCGTATCTGTACGCCAGCCCATAATCCACTAAAAACACCTGCAAATCAAACACAGTTGGCTTCTAAGACTGAAAGGTGACAATAATATTCTAATGTTCATGCAGCAAAGACAGAGAGCAGCGGGCAGAGTCCACTGTCTTCTATGTGAGCTCTCAGTGATAAAGCACAGCTCATTATTAGAGCAAATAAAGAAACACAGAGCAATAAAATCACACCTCCACTCCAGGGGGAATTATTCCAACAATTCAGCTCCTAAAAAACAGAAGCAGCCTCACCTCGCATTAAACTCCCGAGAGGCCTGTTTTTAAATAGTCATTTATAAACAGCTCTTTAACAATAGCCCCAATGATGCATTATTAATCTGCAAAGTAAATATCTGCCCCTGCCTGCTGCATACAGCTGCACACAAACACACACAGCACACAGCACACTCCTGCGCACACAAACACACACTCCTGTGTAGACACACACACACACACACTGTGCAGGCTCTAATTGAATCTAATGAAGCAGCTCAGGTGTGTTCTGATGAACAAACACACGGAGCAGGTCTGAGGTCCGAGCGGAGCCTTTTCTTAGTTTTCCTCTGTCACACACACTGACTGAAGCACAGCTGGATGATCCTCATAAGCGGATGATTTCACTGGTGCTGACCTGGTTGGGGTCTCGGTGGCAGAGCATGAGGTTTGACGCCTTAACATCAGCGTGGACGTACTCGTGCTCATGGATGTACTCCAGGATGTCCAACTGCACAGGGACCAACACAGACCAAGATGAGAGTCATACCAAGCATGCTGTAAAGACTCACATACATCTATGGACATACATCTATATATATTTAACAGCTTGTCTTGAAAACAAGTCTAACCCAGATACCCGACGTGGCATATTCTCCTACATTATTAAAGCTTCATCTGTGACACAGCAGGTAATAAAGTACCGAATCAGCTCAGACAGTGCCTACTGTTGATTGATGGAACAATCATCCAATCACCTGCTGGATATGCTCCAGAAAGGTTCTGCCCTCCACAAACACTCCCTGGGCTCACCCCAATGGACTGGTGACATAAACAGTTTGTGGTAGAGGAAAGCCCGAAAATCAAACCAGCAGTGAGCAGCAGGACGGAGCTGAGCGTGCAGAGGGCTGAACATGCTGCAGTGCTACTACACTGATGTGCTATTATCCTTGTTTTAAAAACAGGGATGTAATTGCAGATGTTATTTTAAAACCATAAAAGCACTCGGAGAGCACAGACCTCCACCAGCACCACAGTCCTCACCCATATTACGATTTTCACCATAAATATTTTTTCTATTTTTATTTAATGTAAATATTTAAGATTCCTTGACCATGAAAACATACCATTAGCAATTGGATTCATCATGATATCTATTTTAGTTCAGTAGTTATTCACAGAAATCACATTTTCCATCATGGCGGATCCAGATAGTGTTCTGGATCACTCCCAAAATCTTATCATTTGTTCCTTGTCCCAACCTGGAAAATTCCTGAAAATTTCAACAAAATCTGTCCATAACTTTTTGACTTATGTTGCTAACAGAAAAACAAACAAAAAGACAAACACACAAACTAATTAACTAACAAACTAACTTAACTAACAAAAACAAACAGACACAGGCGGTAACATAACCTCCTGGTGGAGGTAAAAACAAATGAAGGATACATAAAAAGTGATTTCAACTAATGTCACAGTTTTAGACTGTACACAGCACATGAGTTAAATATCTTTATTATTCATCTGATGTTGAGTTTTAATAAAAAATTGTCAAAAGATGGATGAAAACATAACTACACATTAAATGTGCAACGAACCTTAAAAGACACAGACTAAATGAAATACAACTTTAATCCTTTTGATGTTATTTGGTTTTAATAGTTGCTTTTATTTAGTTTGACTAAAAGTTGGTCAAATTATTTTAGAAATGAAATAAGAACATTAGATAAATAAACTGACCAGTCGAAGTCCGAGCTGCAGCACCAGTTTTCTTGGAAATCGTTTCCCACCTTGTTCAAATTTCTTCTGCAGGTCTGTGCCGAGTCTGTCGATCACCATGAACCTATACCTGCCCCACACAGAGAGGACATCCCATAATCAACACACCTGATGCTGCTGTGCTCTCATGTGCTCCACCACAGAGTGTAACCGTGCCACACCACAGGGTCACATGTGGGGTTCAGGCTCAGCAGAGAGTCGGCAAGAGCATCAGATCAACCACAGGAAGTTCACCTGAAGGTGCATTCACACCGGACGCTACCTGTACTACCTCGGCGATCACTCTTCATTCAAAGTGAATGTACAGCCGCGATGGGGCGGGGCTAACCGTCCCGCAATGCGACAGCCGGCGACAAGACGACCACTTCACTTGTCGCGCGATGTCAAAGTTAAAAAAAAAAAGTTGATCTATTCAGGCGATGTCGTGTGTGGCTGTGTGGCATCAGCCAATCAGCGGTGTGTGTACGTGTTACAGTGCAGTTATTCATCCGGACTACAGGGCGGATGACTTCCTTCTGGGCGGAACTAATCTCAGTGAGGACGTTTGCAGACGGACCGCGGTAAACTCACAGATAATGCTGCTGCATCATCAGCTGCAGAGTTTTGTGTCTGATAAGTGAGTGAAAAGGATACAGCTGGAAGAATGTCCGCTTATACATCCTATTATGGGATATATGATATGATCGCGGTAAAACTCGAGCGGACGTGACGTCACCGACCGACGGCCGACGCCAACGGCGACCAAACAGGTATTTATGGACGCACGACGCTACATTTGTGGGCGACGCGACTTTGGTAGCTGGGTCGCTTGCGGTGTGAACGCACCTTTACTCACACCCACCTCACTCTGTCTGCACCGACCCTCCAGCTCAGCCAAGGACTGTCTCGGTGTTTGGGTGTACTGGGCGACTGTGCTGACTGATGACATGTGTTTGAACTGTCTCGGTGTTTGGGTCTACTGGGCAACTGTGCTAACTGATGACGTGTGTTTGAACTATCTTGGTGTTTGGGTGTACTGGGCGACTGTGCTAGCTGATGACATGTGTTTGAATTGTCTTGGTGTTTGGGTGTACTGGGCGACTGTGCTAACTGATGACATGTGTTTGAATTGTCTTGGTGTTTGGGTGTACTGGGCTTAGTTAAAAAAACAACACTTGGTTAACAGCAGGTGCATTTCCAGCATTATAAAGGAGCTAAAGTCCTGGTCTTACCTTTTCCCCCCTTTGTTGTGCAGCCCAGAGCCCCAGTACCTTGGGACCCCCAGACTCTTCAGTTTGTGGGACTTCATCCAGCTCTGAACTGCAGAGACAAAACCTGATGAGGAACTTTCCCTAAAATCATTCAGTAAATCATGAGTCTGTTTCTTTGAAATGCATGCTGGGTATTCAAAGGCAGGTATAAATGTCTGATGGTGTTGATGCTCAGAGTAATAACGGGGGGGGGGGGGGCTGCCGGGCCAAATATTTACCAACAACGACAGGATCCAGCATGAATAAAACATGAGCCTTTGGTTCCTTAGTAATATAACAGTTAATTGTCAGGGGAGACTGACATTTGGAGTGTTATTATATAAACGCAAAGCTGTGGCCCCGGGGCCAACAAACAGCCCCCGCCCCCTCAGAAACAAGAGGGTCTTTTTAATTAAGAAAGTTTGCTGTATTTCATTTGTTTGCTGCAGAAACTCTTGTGTGGTGGAGAGGGTAACAGACTCACTCAGATCAGGTTTGGCGGCTCTCATGTAGAACTTGAGCTCTGAGAACAGAGGGCCGTTCTCGCTCGGCTCCTGCGGACAAAAAACACAAACACAGACGTTAGGTTTGCTTCACTGAAGTCCAACAGACTAAACACTGCTGGAGAGTTTAAGAGCCGGTGGAGTCATACAGCAGAGGGATTTGATCCCTGCGACCTCCCCCGCTAAAGCTACCAGAGATGATACATCGACCAATCAGAGGTCAACAGAGTCCTGACTAAGGCTGAACAATTAACTGCAAATTAGATTAAATCCCAATATGGCTTGTTGCAATTTTCAAATCGCAGAAGGTTCAATATTTTTAGCCGAAAATGTGTTGAACATTCTGGGCTAAAAACTGTGATGTAGTAGTAGTTTTGCAATTTCATGCCTATTTTTTATCTCTATTCATACATTTTTTTCCCACTTTTGGACCATTTTTACAAATTTTTAACCCCGTTTTTACAACTTTATGCCTATTTTGCCCCATTCATCTTTTTTTGGCCACTGTCAGAACTTTTTTTGGAATTTTTACATGGTTTTTGAAATTAAATTTTAAATTTAATTCCCTATTTTGCTGCCATAATCAATTTTCCTAATCCACTTTTGGATTTTTTTGCAATTTCATAGCTATTTTGCACCTATTTATTATCCGTTTTTCGTTTTCATACCATTTTTACCCAGTTTTTTTACAATTGCATACCTATTTTGCACCTATTTATTATCCGTTTTCCATTTTCATACCATTTTTACCCAGTTTTTTTACAATTTCATACCTATTTTGCTTCAGTTCTTCACTTCTCCACTTTTCCTCAAATCTTTTCTCCTTAGATTAATTTAATGTCATATTGGTTTTACTATAAAAAGATCTACTGCTTATGTTTGTTTAAGAATACATAAGATGAGGAACATTAAAACAATCGCAGAGTAAATCACAATATTGGGGAAAAAAATTGCAATTAGATTATTTTCTCAAATCGTTCAGCCCTAGTTGATACCACAGGCTGCTTCTCTGCACGACCAATGAAGAGAAACTACCCAAGTTAAAAGATCGATCTTTGGATTTTATGGATGGATTATGAACCATTTAAAGGGAAATCGATTAAATTGATTTTTTTAATCCAGCCCTAGTATTCATATAGTTTAAATTGACCATTAGAGGATGTGCTGCATGTAAAGACTCTGAGTCTGCCCTGCAGTGTGAACATGTGTGAACATGTGTGAACATGTGTGAACAGGGACCTCTGGACGATGGCTGTGCTCATACAGGATAAATGTGTGCATGTGTGAACTGTCTCACCACTTTGATGACATAGGGAGCATCAGCAGCCACAGCTTTGGCAGAGTTCTCATCAGCTGGGAAAGAAGAAGACACATCATCACCTCAGGAGAGTCAAACAAAACTACAACCATGATCACAAACTCATGTTAAATGGTGTCTTCAACTATTTCTCATCACTCACCCAGATATATGAGACCAAACCCACCCTGGCCCACGGGAGGCCCCAGCTTCCAGGACTTCTTCCCCATGTCTGTGAGAACCTCTCCCGGGGGAAACTCCTCTGCCAGCTTCCTCTTGGCCGGAGCTCTGGCTTTGGCTGGACCTTTAGGAGGCATCTAAAGCAAACAGCCACATCGTTAGAAACAGCCACAGTGTTTACCGAGGGAGGAGCATGGGCATTATTTTCACACCCACATAAAAGCCCCTTCACCAAAGAACCTGGACCATGTGGACCAAAAACCAACCACTCATCAGTTTGAGCTGAAACACACATTTTCTTCTCAGTATGCACAACCAGGCCAGTTCAGCATCAAACCACACAGAGCTACTGTTACACAAGCACTGCTCAGACAAAGACATCTGTCTGGGATAGAGCCCGACCGATTGATCAGCGGGCCGATTAATCGGGCCGATTATAGCCTGTCACCGATTAATCAATATCGGTCAAAATGTAGCCGATTATAAAAGTTTTTAATCCGCGGAGATTCTGTCGTTCCTGCTCCTGTGAGACTGTATGCTGGGCCTCACGCTGCCCGAGTGCCCGTCCCCTCCCCCTCACACGCAGACCAAGCAGCCTCTCCTCTCCCTCATTCAGTCAGACAGCTACAGTGAAGAGGACGGCAACAATTTCATTTACTTCATGGTAAGCTGTGACTTTGCAAAACAAAATAACTCTACACTTTAGTGCTCCATGACAAAATCACACTGTTAAGACATGCCAAGGAGAGCATTCAAGTTTTTTTTCACGGAAGTTTTAAAGAGTGTGCAACAATGTTTAACGTCGTGTAAGTTGCATCTTTGTGAAATAAACAAAGATGTATGTAACAGTACATACACACGTCCACCATTATCTGATATAAGACTATAATACTGCGTTTTAACGTCGTGTTAGTTGCTTTTTTGTGAAATGAACAGAGATAAGTGCTACTGTCAATACACACGTCCACCGTTATCTAAGGTGAGACTATAATATGCCGTTTTAACGTCGTGTTAGTTGCTTTTTTGTGAAAAAACAGAGATAAATGCAAATACACTTGTCCACCATTATCTAATGCAAGACTATAATACGGCGTTTTAACATCGCGAAAGTTCCTTTGTTTGTGAAATACACAGGGATAAATGCTACCATTAATACACACGTCCACCATCACTAATGTAAGACTATAATACGGCGTTTTAACATCTTGTTGGTTGCTTTTTTATTAAATAAACAGAGATATGCTAAATGCTACTGATTCGCACGTTATACTATAAGGCTACTACACAGCGTCTCACTTAATAATGCCATACAGGATTAACCTGGGCTTATAAATTCAAAAGTTATTGTCTTCATTGAAATAGTTATTGAAAATGTTTCAATGATTTTTGTGTTAATTGTATTTATTGCATGTTTTGAAAGCAGCTACATTGTTACTTAAAATCTAGTTTAGCCCCATGCATTAAATGGAAGATGGAACTTTTCAATAGCTACTAAATATGATTAATTGATATTGCTAAAATGTTTTTGAGCCTTTTAAAAACAAATAATGTATTAGTATAACAACACCTCCCATTAGCCTGTGTTTTATCACTTTCAGTTGAATGCAGCTACTTGTTTTTATTTTAAAATTGTCAACTATGATATCAAATTCTATGCTTATTATTAAAATGCATTAAATGTATGTTTTCATTACACAGGCAGAGGGGAGAGTAAGGTGTGGAGCCACTTTACCAAGGACTCCTCAGGAGTTGGATGCAACATCTGTGGCGCGAGTTTCAGCCAGGGCTTGTGTTTACAGTTTGACTTTTTTATTTATTTATCATTGTGTTTAAAGTTTGACTTTTTTATTTATCATTGTATGTTTACAGTTTGACTTTTTTTCTACTTACTGTGTTTAAGGTTTGACTTCTTTATTTATTGTTGTGTTTACAGCTTGTTCTTATTTATCATTGGTTTACACTACCGTTCTTATGTTGACAGTTTTATAATTAAAGTTCCTTGTTTTAATTTATAGTGCTCAATCTCTGTCTTGAATCATATGGGTATTATAATAATTTGTGTTCATATTAGTGCTGTCAGGCGATTAAAAAAATTAATCTAATTAATTACAGGATTTGTAATTAATTAATCTAATTAATCACATTTTAATCTCATATTTGCTTCAAGTCCCCACATAAAGAATTTGAATTTTAGGACATCACAAAATTGTAGTGGATGATTAATCAAATGAATACACTAAAAAGAGAAGATTGTATATCTACATTTTTATTAGTGACTAAATAAAATCAAAGTCAGGGCATCTTGTCCAGAAAATTCTAAACTCAATCAGGCAACTCAAATTACACTTTAAGTGCGTTTTATAAATCAAATTCAAAATAAGAAAAAGGTCGAGGACATCCAGCAAAACAATTCGGCCTGATGCATTATTAAAGAATGTAGTACAAATATAGAGAAATAAATTCAAAAATAAAATAAAAAATAAAATAAAGCGGAGTCTCAAATAGGCCATTCCTGTTGTCACCTGGGCTTTGTTTGGTTTGACTAGAGACACATGTGTGAAGTGACATGTGCCACTGCCATGTACGGGTCCTCCAGCTGGACAATATCAAAATGTTTGTGTGGTATGATTAATCGCGATTAATTTTTTTAACGCTTTAATTTCTGTTGTAATTAATTAATCTAATTAATGCACTAAAGTGACAGCCCTAGTTCATATACATTATATATCCTGTGTATATAAATGAATTTATTATATATATATCGGTCGATATATCGGATATCGGCCGATATATCGGTATCGGCATCGGCCCCAAAAATCCCATATCGGTCGGGCTCTAATCTGGGAAAATAAAAACATAAACATTGCATAAATAAAATATAACAGGGGCTCCAAAAATGTAGGCTCAAATCAGTTATCATGCTCAACCTGTTATAAGAAAATACTGGAGGAAAATCGGCACTCATCAGCCAGGAAGCTGCACATGGGACACACGTGGATGATTCAACATGACAGCATCCAAAGCACAAGGGAAAGTGGACCTGCCACTGGCTGCAGGCTTCCCATACCACTAACCATGAGTAAAAGAAAAGTTTAGCGTGATCATTCATATTCTCTGAAAAATGCCCAAGAAGTCATAATTCTGTCATGTCATGCAAATATTGTATTAATTTATCTAATAAATATAAATTAACTGCACAACTGCAGGTTGTATGTAAATATAATATTCACAGTGGCAGGAAAATCAAGCTTCATTTGGCCTTTTAAAGCTAATACAGTGATGTCCTAACAGAAACACCATATTTGCTGTAAGCTTATTCATGATTTAAGATCAATGTAGCAAAAAATGCACAACCTTTATGCAAATACATAAGGCTAAAAGATCAGCAGGAAATATCGTCAGACATTTTCATATCTACTGATGGTGACATCACCTGCTGATACCAACATTAGACCTATATTATCAGCATCATTAATATATTTATACACGCATATATACATTAACATGTATATATATTTGTGTGTGTAGATAGATAGATAGATAGATAGATAGATAGATAGATAGATAGATAGATAGATAGATATTTATAGATAGGGGTGTGCAATATGATGATATTAAATCGTTAAGGATTATAACGATTTAATATCGTCATAAAGAAGAAAGATCGTCAGATCGTCTGTTTGGGCGCAGAGACTTTGACGTGCACCCGACCAGACAATCGTAGCACATTAAGCACAGTGCATGGTGGGATCTCCTGTTTGGTTATGTAGCATGAAGCCATGGTGGAAAGAGAAAAGGAGATAAAAGCTTGAAGATGTCTGAACAAAAATCTGTTCTAAAGCAGCTGTATTATTCACTCAGGTTATAGACATTACAGTTTGATAACATTTGTTTGAATTGTTGCACTTTAAGAGATAATGTTGATATTGTTGTTCATTACCTTTTATGTTAGCATTTATTGCACATTTTTATAAAAACTACACTATTTAGATTAAAACCTGTTCAGAAAGTTTCTATGGCTTTGTCCTTTTTTTTTTCTTTAAGGGTTTTACATGTTTTATATGTTGAACAGGGAAAAAATGGTCAAACATGCAAATAAGTCTAGGAAAATCAAAGTAAAAAAGAATTGTGATAAAATCGTGACCGTGATTTTATTTTTTTTAAATTCTGATATATTTTTGCCATATCGCCCACCCCTAATTTAAAGTTAACAAGATCAAATTAAGAAACTGGGACAGTTACATTTTATGTATATTATATCTATATAAAGCGTGTTTTGATTTTAATCTATATTACATTTCAATTTCACAGTGAGCCACAATATTATCTTTTTTCCCCTTAATTTACTTGTTCAACATTCTTCTGTTTAGAGGTGAAACATCCTCCAATTACACAGAAGTGAAAGGAGGGGCTGCTGTTATTTATTACTCTGTTATTACTAAAACAGTCTGACCTTGATTTTTGTAACCAAACACATATAGTCAGGTTCTTATCGAAGTTTTATGTTGATCCTATACAGCTTTATTTTGGTGAAAACTTTTCCAAAAAGAAGCGCAAATCGCTGATAATATGCAGACCTGGCAACTACGGCTCCTGCATAGTTGTATGGTAATCATGGGGGATTCATACATACAGAAAGGCAAACCCAAAGTCGCTTATAATGAGTGGACTTGGCAACACAAAAGCTGTTGTCTTCTCCGCGCAGCCTCCTCCCTCACGCTTTCTGCTTCCTTCCTTCCAACTGTAGTAATAACCTTTTTTTCTAGTAAACGCACAAGACTAAAACACTGGGATCGACACATTTCAGGGACCGGTCATCCAAAACAGGGACTGTCCCCAGAAATCAGGGGCATCACAGACAGAAAGGCAAACAAGACAGCAGAGGGTACAGCGGCAGTTATGAGAGAAAACGCTTGAAAAACAAACGACAACATCGACTATTAAATTAGTTGTCAACGACTGTTCGTCAATGTAGTCGTGACTAGTCGACTAATTGTGGCAGCCCTGGTGTGCAGCGTGTTCGCTCTCTGTGGAGTTTGGGGATTAGGTTTTTACACTCACACACACAGACTTCTGCTATGATGGACTATTTCCATATTGATATTATCAGCAGCCTTGTTTTGAGTGATTGACAGACACAACTTGAGGGACTGTGAGGGAGTAGAGCTGCAGTGCATGTTTGCATAACGTTCATAACGGGCTCACAGTGATGTTACTGTAGCTGTGAGGTGTAGAGGACTGAGATATTTATTACAATTTCAGGAGAGTCTGTTGCCTTAATTTATCTTAGAAACCAAGGCTCCAGGAACAGCACTGGGTTTTCTCCATCGACGAAACTTCCTCCTCTCCAGTGTCTGTCAGCAGAAATGTTCATGCACAGCTTTCACTGCTGATTGGCTGGTCGGCGTGCCGTGAGACAGCAGATGATGCAGTGTGGTGAACATTGTAAGGGAAGCTGGGAAATGTTGTCACAAAGGTTTGAAAACCTAAAAGTCAGTTTGCAAATAAACTATAACTCCCATGATGTCACAAGTGAATGAGACTTCAATAAAAATCAAATGTTGTTTTGTGACATCAATCTGAATGGATCAGCACCTTTCAGCTTCTTCTTTTGAACAAACCACACCTCTGGTAAAGTCTTCAGGTAAATCCATCCAGCGGTTTTTGTGTAATCTTGCTATCAGACAGACAGACCTTGGACCATAACCTCCTTGGCAGAGTAAAGATGTCGTTTCTGTTTCTGTTTGATGCTGATGCAGGATGGAGCTAACGGAGTGGAGCAGGTCCACAGCTACAGTTTCATCCATGATGGATGTACGTGAAGCCACATCATATAGTGTCCCATCCTGTCCTTAAAGTAATTCTTCCATCATGTTCTGTTCCTGCAGAGCCTCATCAGATGAAACATAAACCCTCAGACAGTGAGCTGACATGTAGGCAGTTAAATAGGTATGAGGTCAAACAGGGACACCTTCTCAGCATGAGGACGTCTGCGCCTTGTCATGATGTTGGATCTTATCAGACCCTGACAGCCTCCTGCTCTGAGAACACACACACACGCACACACACTAGCGGCTAACGACGTAATTAAGATACATGAACGCTGTTAGCTTCAATGCTAGCGCGCTTCCTGTTAGCACAGTTAGCTCCTCCATGGCGTAATTTGATAGCAGCAGCTCCTGAGCGCTACAGGCGACGTCTAACTACTCCAACATTTCAACAAAGACACAGATAAAGACACTGCTAACTCACCGTGACTCCTTACTTTTACGATGACGGTTGGTAAAATAACAGGCGACCAAACTTCCCGCAAAACTACCGGCCAGGAAGTGACGTCATCTGGAGCAAAGATTCTATTAGTCGGACCTGACGATGACGTCAGGACGTCAAAGCTGAAAACCTTACGCAGAGGAAGCGAAAGAAAGAAAGAGTGTTAAGCGAAACCAAATTGACGGAAGAACTAAATAACTTGCTGTTAAAACCATCTCTAACTGAAGAAGACTCAATTAGACTAAAACAAATACAAGAAGAAATTGACAAAAGGTGTACTGAACTAGCTAAAGGAGCATTCATTCATTCGTTCAAGAACAAAATGGTTGGAAAAACGGTATAGTAAAAGAAATAACATTATCTCTTTAAAAATAAATGAACAAATTATAATTGATGCCAAAGATGTCTCTAACTATATATATACATTTTACAGAGAAATTTACAAATCAAACAATATTACATCAAACTGCGAGCATTTATGACTTCGTTGAAACATAATATCCACGAATTTCTGAACAATTTAAAGAAGATTGTGAAAAACGGATCACAAAAAATGGAAATTGGCAGATGCAGTAAAATCAATGAAAAAGGGCAAATCCCCTGGCAGCGATGGGCTTACGCTGGAATTTTATTCTCATTTCTGGAACAAATTCCAAACAAACAAATTCCACATCTCACCATTGAGAGGGACAGAGACCAGCATGTGAGGCCACTGAGGTGGGAGGAGGGTGAGGCTGCAGGGGTGCAAAGGCTCCATCAGCCCCATGGCCAAACAGAGTCTTCTGATGGACCCAAATCCTCATGGGGCTTACTGTGAGTCATGGGAAAAGCATGATTACCAAAAAGTCGATGACAGGGGAATCCTAATTCACAGAGAGAGAGAGTCCAAGACAAGTGCTGCCACACACTTGCCCCGTAAGTAGACCCAGTCAGACAGACCACGGTGCCTGCAGAGGCTGGTACCTGCAGATAAAATGAATTTGTCTGAGATACAGCGCTGTTACAGTTCATATTGTTACCATGTTACTTGAAGACATTTAGCAGATTTTTGACTTTTCTTCTGCCTTTTATTTAAAACAATTAAAATAGAGGACACCTAACCTTCAGAATTGTCTAAGCTGCAGTTTCAGAAGGTTAAACACGGGAGTATGTGTCATCGCTGGCACCTGTTTTTTTTTTGGTTGTTAGTTAGTTTCTTTCTCTGTTAGCAATGTAACACAAAAAGTCATGGACAGATTTCAATGAAATTCTTAGGAAATGTCCAGATTGGGATCACCGTCTGGATGTTGTGTTTCCATTTTAGTTCTGTTGGTTTTTGCTCTCTCTCCCTCCCTTCCTGTTTTTGCTGCAGGTCTGTGGAAGCAGGGTGAAGCAGCTGCAGCCAATCATGCTCACCTGTGGTCACTCTGGCAATCAAGTTCCCTTTAAAAGCTGGGGCAGGAGTCGACCACACTGCCAGATAATTCCTTCTTGTAAGGTAGAGTCACTTCGTTGCTCAACCGTTTGACTTTGAAAAGCTTTTTGACCTCTTTTTGGGAACCCTTCTGACTGAATCCTCCCTCTTCTTCAGGTTTCAGAAGAATCTGCAGCTGCTCCTTTTTGTCAGTGTTTTGGACATCCTGCTTCCACAGCCTGCCTGTTTTTTTTGTTCTTGTTTTTTCTTGTTGCAATAAATTTTTGAAACCTTCTGGTTGTCTCCTCTGCATTGAGATCCAATTTTGAGTGAATCGTAACAGAATTATCTGGCCAAAATGGATCTCGCAGAGGTAGAGAAGATCAAACAGGCTGTTTCCTCTCAAGGAGCTAGGGTTGGGCAACATGAGCAAGCTCTTCAACAAATTATGGACACTCTGAACACCTTAGCTTCCAGCATTACCCAGCTTGGCAACCGGATGGACCAAGTTTCCACACAATTAAACTCCCTGGCAGCCCCGGCCCAGGATCAAGTGTCACCAATGCCTTCCACCTCTGCTCCACCTGTGCCTGTTCCAGTTTCCCCGGATGTCCAACCCAGCCAACCCAGAGAGCCATACATCTCACCACCAGTCAGGTATTCTGGAATTTCAGGGTCATGCAGTCAGTTTCTCCACCAGTGTTCTCTTGTGTTTAATCAGCAGCCTTCAACCTATAATTCTGATAGATCCAAAATAGCTTTCATTATGAGTCTACTGTCAGACAAAGCCTCAGCCTGGGCCTTAGCTGTTTCCAACAATAACTCACCCATTTGTCAGTCTTTTGAGTTGTTCACAGCTGAAATGCTTAAAGTATTTGATCACCCAGTGAAAGGAAAGGAGGCTAGTAGCCGCCTCCTTTCTTTACGGCAAGGTTCCGGTTCAGTTTCTGGTTACTCTATTGATTTCCGCATTCTCGCAGCCGAGAGCGGGTGGGATGAGAAGGCTTTACAGGGGGTTTATATTCGTGGCTTGAGTGAAGAGCTAAAGGATGAACTAGCTGCACGTGATGAAACAACATCCCTGGATGAGTTAATTTCTCACCATTCGCTCTAGATAATCGCCTTTAGAGAGAGACGAGGGAGAGAACAGGCAGACAGGCCTCCTCTGTTAGGCCTCCCAGCCAACTTCCACCTTCTGTTCCACCACTACAGTCTCCAGATCAGCCAGCACCCAGCGGATCTTTGAGCAGCGAGGAACCTATGCAGCTGGGGAGGATGAGACTAACTTCTGCTGAGGCCAACGCCGCTTTCTCCAAAAGCTCTGCATGTACTGTGGTCAGGCTGGCCATGTCCTAGCCAGCTGTCCTGTTCGGCCAAAAGACCTGGCTCATCAGCCACAGGAGGGGCGCTGGTGAGCCATACTTCCTCCATATCATCACCCTCCAACAGAATTCAACTGAAAGGTACCGTTTCCTGGTCACATGTGTCACTCCCTATTCAAGTCTTGATTGACTCTGGCTCTGATGACAATTTCATTGACTCTGATTTTGTTTCTCAATCCAAGATCCCCTCTGAACTCTTACCTGAGCCAAAGGATGTTTTTGCTCTTGATGGGAAGCTTTTGGCTCATGTCACTCATCGCACTACCCCTGTGTCCCTCCACCTGTCTGGTAACCATCATGAATCCATTTCATTGTACATAATTTCTCACCTGCATCCCCATTAGTTTTAGGGCTCCCATGGCTTAAGCTGCACAACCCACACATAGACTGGTCTCATTCCTCCATCACTAATTGGAGTCTGTTTTGCCACTCTCATTGCTTACAGTCAGCCACCCCTGCCACAGTCACTGCTGCACCAGCTCCCCCTAAACCTATTGACCTCACCTCTGTGCCCTCGGAGTACCATGACATTCAGGAAGTTTTTAATAAAGACCAGGCTCTGTCACTTCCACCTCACAGACCATATGACTGCAGCATTGATTTGCTTCCTGGCACCCCCTTACCTACCAGTAAACTTTACAATCTCTCCCGACCAGAAAGGGAAGCCATGGAGACATATATCTCTGACTCATTAGCTGCTGGACTCATTCGCCCCTCTTCATCACCTGTGGGGCTGGTTTCTTTTTTGTCGATAAAAAGGACAAGACTCTGCGCCCCTGTATTGACTACAGGGGTCTTAATGACATAACGGTGAAAAACAAATACCCCCTTCCACTCATTGACTCTGCTTTTGGGCCCCTCCACCAAGCCACTATTTTCACTAAGTTAGACCTTCGCAATGCCTACCACTTAGTGAGGATAAAAGAGGGGGATGAGTGGAAGACAGCGTTCAACACACCGCTGGGACATTTTGAGTATCTGGTCATGCCCTTCGGGTTAACTAATGCCCCTGCAGTTTTTCAGGCACTCATAAATGATGTCCTGCGTGACATGTTGAATAGATTTGTGTTTGTATATTTAGACGACATTTTGATTTTTTCTCGCCTTTAATGAACATGTTCAACATGTAAGACTGGTACTCCAAAGACTTTTGGAAAACAGACTCTATGTCAAAGCCGAGAAGTGTGAATTCCATGTTTCCTCAGTGAACTTTCTGGGTTTTGTGGTGGAGAAGGGCAATCAAAGCTGACCCTGCCAAGGTCATGGCAGTGGTCGATTGGCCCACTCCTACATCAAGAAAGCAACTTCAAAGGTTCCTAGGATTTGCTAATTTTTATCGAAGGTTTATCCGTGACTATAGCAAAGTTGCTACACCTTTAACCAAGCTAACTTCTGTGAAAGTTCCTTTTGTATGGTCATCAGCTGCTGAGACAGCTGCTTATGAAGTTAAAACGGTTGTTTTCCACTGCTCCTGTACTGTCTCACCCTGATCCTTCAGCTCAGTTTGTAGTGGAGGTTGATGCCTCAGACTCTGGGGTTGGTGCAGTTCTTTCCCAACGCTTCTTCTGTGGATCAGAAAATGCACCCTTGTGCCTTCTTCTCCCGTAGACTCACCCCTCCTGAAAGAAACTACGATGTGGGAAACCGGGAGTTGTTGGCTGTTGTGCTGGCGCTTCAGGAGTGGAGGCACTGGTTGGAGGGCTCAACTCATCCATTTGTGGTATGGACCGACCATAAGGACTTATCTTACCTCGGATCTGCCCGCAGGCTCAACTCCCGCCAGGCTCGGTGGGCTCTGTTCTTAGGGCGTTTCAACTTTACTATCACCTACCGCCTGGCTCCAGAAACATCAAGCCTGATGCCCTGTCACGCCCAGTTTTCCCGTGCTATTGAGGAGCCTGCAGAGGAAACCATCCTTCCTGCTCCCTGTGTTGTTGGGGCAGCCAGGTGGGAGATTGAGAGGGTGGTCCAGGAAGCCCAAGATTCTGATCCCATTCCTGCAGAATGTCCAGGTGGTAAGCTGTTTGTTCCGCCAATGGCTAGATCTTCAGTTCTTCAGTGGGGGCATTGTTCCAAGGTCGCATGTCATCCTGGTTTTCGGGCGGACCTTGCATCTTCTCCAGCAAAGGTTTTGGTGGCCCTCCATCTCCTCTGACACAAAGCAGTTTGTCTCTGCCTGCTCTGTCTGTGCCCGCAGTAAGGCCTCTCACCGTGCTCCTGCCGGCCTTCTACGTCCCCTTCCCATTCCTCACCGGCCGTGGGTCACACATTGCTGTGGATTTTGTCACAGGCCTTCCTCCCTCAGAAGGTAATACCACCATCTTGACTATTGTTGACCGCTTTTTCTAAGGCTGTGCACTTCATTCCACTCCCTAAATTACCATCATCTTTTGAGACTGCTAATCTGCTTATTAAGCATGTATTCCGACTACATGGTATCCTCAAGATATTGTTTCCGACAGAGGTCCGCAGTTCATCTCCCAAGTTTGGAAGGCATTTTGTCAGGCCTTGGGAACATCTACCAGCCTATCGTCAGGATATCACCCACAAACTAACGGCCAGACAGAGCGGGCAAATCAGGATCTCGAGGCAGCTCTTCGGTGTGTGACCTTTCATCACCCAGCCTCCTGGTCCACTCACCTCCCTTGGGTGGAATATGCCCATAATTCCCTGGTCTGCTCCGCCACAGGTATGTCTCCATTCATGGCCTCTAATGGCTTCCAGCCTCCTCTGTTTCCAGCCCAGGAGTCTGACGTGGCGGTCCCCTCAGTTCAGCATCACCTTCGGAGAGCCCGTCAAGTCTGGCATGAGGCCCGTGCAGCTCTAACACGCACCAAAACTCGAAATCAGAGACTGGCTGACAGACATCGATCCCTGCTCCCGACATCAGCCTGGCCAGAAGGTCTGGTTATCTGCCCGGGACCTTCCTCTTCAGACTGAGTCTCGCAAACTGGCACCCAGGTACATCGGCCCTTTTGAAATTGAAAGCATCATTAACCCCAGTGTTGTTAAACTGAAGTTGCCTGCCGCCTTGAATGTCCATCCCTCCTTCCATGTTTCACTCCTAAAGCCTGTTTCCACCAGTCCTCTGAGCCCTCCAGCCGAACCCCCTCCACCCCCCCGGATCATTGACGACCACCCTGCCTTTACAGTAAAGGAGTTGCTGGATGTACGGAGGCGGGGTCGGGGCTATCAGTACCTGGTTGATTGGGAGGGTTATGGGCCAGAGGAGCGTTCTTGGGTTTCTCCCAAACTCATTCTGGACCCTGAACTTTTTAGAGACTTCTATGCCCGTAATCCAGGAAAACCTGGAGGGCCGCCAGGGGGCGTCCCTTGAGGGGGGGGTACTGTTGTGTTTCCATTTTAGTTCTGTTGGTTTTTGCTCTCTCTCCCTCCCTTCCTGTTTTTGCTGCAGGTCTGTGGAAGCAGGGTGAAGCAGCTGCAGCCAATCATGCTCACCTGTGGTCACTCTGGCAATCAAGTTCCCTTTAAAAGCTGGGGCAGGAGTCGACCACACTGCCAGATAATTCCTTCTTGTAAGGTAGAGTCACTTCGTTGCTCAACCGTTTGACTTTGAAAAGCTTTTTGACCTCTTTTTGGGAACCCTTCTGACTGAATCCTCCCTCTTCAGGTTTCAGAAGAATCTGCAGCTGCTCCTTTTTGTCAGTGTTTTGGACATCCTGCTTCCACAGCCTGCCTGTTTTTTTTTTGTTCTTGTTTTTTTTTCTTGTTGCAATAAATTTTTGAAACCTTCTGGTTGTCTCCTCTGCATTGAGATCCAATTTTGAGTGAATCGTAACACTGGATCTATTTTCATGAATAACTACTGAACTAAAATTGATATAATTATCAATCCAATTGCTAATGGTATGTTTTCATGGTCAAGGAATCTAAATACTTAGATGAAATAAAGGTAGGACTAATATTTATGGTGAAAATCACAATATGGGTGATGACTGTGCTCTCGGAGTGCTTTCTGAGTTTATATATTCAAACAACAGGGTGGTTGAGAGTTATTAATTGGATGTAATTATGGAGCTAACCTGTCTGTCAAACTATCCGACTTTTAGGCTCTGCTTTCTTAGAAATTGTGTTAAATGTGTTTTTTGCAAGGAAATAATTTGGAATAACAGTGACACAATGACAAAGTAGGATGAAAAGGGCATTAAAGGTGTAGTCAGCGATGTGGGAGAAAACGAGTGGAGAGGTTGTTTATAAACAACTTTAGACCCGCCTCTCCCTTCATACCTCACCCCTGGGTCCACCCCCAAAAGCTGATGGACATGCATCATCATGGAAACGGCTGTAGAAACTGCGTAGCTGACCAACGTAGCCAAGGTAGCCCCGACTCGTCAGACAACTCGACTGACATTATTGATAACATCACAACAACAGAACATTCTACTAATGATCCATCACTGTCCCTGCGATGTGCGTCTGTCTGCGTCTTTATGGTCACCGGCACGCAGAAGAGCGCGCGCCAAAAGACGCCGAGCGATTCGGGAGATATAGAAGCGGATCATTGCTGATTCAGATAGTGGAGGATGCGTCCTCTTGCGCAAAATGGGTCTCCCGATAAATCATGGAGCCCTTTGCACATCGCGTGTAATCACATCGCTACTATAGGGCCCCCTCTCGCTTCACCGTGACGCTCTCACAGTAGTCTGGCTCTGAGTCTGACCCTCCGCTCTGGGGCAGTAGGCTCCTCACGCATCTCTGCCCCACTGTGGGCCCCCCCCCTTGCCCAGGGCCCGGGACAACATACCCATTTGTCCCCCCCTGTCGGCGGGCGTGATTGAAACCAGACTTTTTTTTCAACATGCTGTCAGTGGGGACATCTTGTGGATGGAGAGGAGAAATATGGTGATTTTGACAAATAGTGCATTAGATTAGAAGATTAGAAGATCGCTGACTACACCTTTTATATGTCACATGTCTTTTTAAGTATCCGGTCATATCTTTGATATGAACTCTTCATGATGGAGACACTTTCAAAGCCAAACTGAAGGAGTTCAGATCTGTTATAAAAAGCCACCCAGCCTTAACTGAATGAATTTAAAGTCAAAGCAAATATCGTATGTTACAGTAGAAGGGCCCTGTTTAAAGTAGGGACGTATAAATCTAACAGAAGTTAGGAAAGAAAATAAATGCACAGACTTTGAATCCAGGGGGAAAGCTGCTTCCAATCCACAGTGAGATCATGAACAAGTGAACAGACTGGTCACACCTTGAATTTTGTCTTATTTTTATAATAAAAGTGAAGAAGTTCATTTAAAAAATACTTGTACAATGTACTTCTGTCAAACACACACATATAAAAGGTTTATTTGTACATAGAGTATTCATTTATTCAGATGTTCCTCTGTCTCATAGTTAAAGGTGCTATGAGGAGAATCTATTCCCGGTGACAAAAAGACTACACATGAGCACGCGCGGTGACTGTCGTACTGCTGCGTTCCAGTAACTTTGGAACTGGGAGTGACATCATCTCCGACTTATCGGTGTTCCAGTTGAAGTCGGAAATAAACATCCCGATCTACCAGGCTATTGTTAGCTGTTGTTAGCACGGCCTGCGTTGTTGTTCACAAATATCACACGAAGAATGCGATTATCACTATGGCAGCATTTTTGTAAATGTAAGTCTAACAATACTATGTATACAGCTGATCTAGAGCGACACACCCCAGTCAGAAGTGAAAATAAATGGATTATTACAGGAGCTAAGTTAACACTGGGGGCATCCATCTTTGATGGTCAACTCGGTGGTGGCAAGGTTTCACTGAGTTCCCAGTAGGAAATTCCGACCTCAGGGAACGTTCCAGTTGCAGTTTCCTACTCAGAACTCGGAAATTCCTACTTCTGACTACAACTGGAATGCACCAAAAGACGTGTGCAAGCCAAAGCGTGTGTTTGTTGTGATGCTAATGAATGCAGCTCGGACCTTCCTCAGAACTCTGCATTGCTTTACAACTTCTTTTTTCAACAACTTACAGGATGCAAAGTGACGAGGTAATGTATCTCTTTCTAGTTACGTAGCGGCAGTTTTTGATGTGTGACAACAAGCAATTTTTGGAAAACTTAGTATTGTAGTTTTGTAGCTGGCTATATATCTCTACTTACAGCCCGGTGCTCTAAGACGTGTCTGAATAATATAAATTTGCTCTAGTTTTAATTGTCTTGTTTCTGAAGTTGAGTATCCAGGCCAGTCCAGCCCTGTCCGACCCGACCACGAAGCTAAGGAATAGCATTTATAGATAACCTATTTTGATGCTACAAAACTCATCTTAAAGTGTGTATTTCCATCAGGCATATATCTAAAAGTAAGACTTTTGTAATTACTTAGAAACTCCTCACAGTCCCTTTAAACAGTTTTTTTATTCTAATTTTAAAAAATCATTGAAAGTAAATAAAATATTGTTTCGTTAAAGTGGCCTTTCAAAGGGTAAACAGGTCTGATGACTTCTGATGTTAAAGATGAAGATTTTGGTCCTGACTTGACTGCCTTTATTTTAAGATTTGGTCTGACTTTTCTGTCTTCTGACTCAAGACTTTAGACTTTGGACATCACTGACTTGATCCCAGAGCAGAGACAGACTGCTGCTGCTGGTGTAGGGCTCAGGGACATGTGGTTTGAACAGCAGTGAGCACGTGCAGTCGACACATGCAGCATCATTTCTGTGGCTGAGAGGAGGTCATGCTGCCGTTTGTGTTTGATAGAAATGGAAACTACTCCATCTTTCTCTGTCTCCCTCTGTCTGTGTGTGCCCCCCTCTTTCAATATTACATCTCTGTTGCTGGAGACAAAGCTAACGGGGGTTGGCTCTCAATAAGGGCCCGCGTCACTGGGATGTTCAGCTTGAAACAGCAGTGTGAACGGGGCTCTTGTCCCATGAAAAGACATTCATCAGCAATTTTCCCACAAAAATCACAAGAGTAAAATCTACGACAACACTGATTTAGTAGAAACCCCACAGAGTGTCCATGACCATCCCTTTATGACCACAGTGGACCATCAGAGCTCAGATCTTCTCACACTGGATCCTCCTCACTGAACTCCAGGGTCCACTTAGAGCTGATTTTTGCTCAGTGAAGGTGCTCTGTTGTTGTTTTGTCCTTCATGCTTTAAGAGTTTAGTGATTAATGAGATTATAGCTTCAGGTTGTTTTCTCCTGTGTGTAAACAGTTGATACAAAAGGACCAATTAAGTGAATTTAATTAAGAAACACAGAATGAAGTTCCCTTTGTGATTGTAGTTTTTACATCAGCCTGTGATTCTGACACAAAAAGTCCTTGTTTCAGCCCTCAGAGGAACACTCAGCAGCTTAGTGTGCACCTGTACCTGATGTCAGAGTAATGTTTGTTAATGTCCGTCACAGAATGTAAAAGTCAGACTGGGAAACCTATGTTATTCACCTATGTCATACACATTTGACTTGGACTGACTTTAATGTAAATGTCACGCTCCGTTATTCAAAAAAGAATTCATGAAACCAAGTGTTGAGTTTCTCTGATGCTCCGTAACAGACGGTCTACTGATGCAGCAGCAGTGCTCATCTAATAACTTTCTATGGTTCCAGCATCTCTGCTCCAGGTGAACCTGCTCTGCCAACCCTCCAGCCGTCCTAAGGGGCGAGAACAGTGCCACTGTAAACCTGCAGGAGAACGTTTCATCACCTCACTATAACATAGTGGGCTCTAATTTTGTAGACCAGGCGCAGGCGCACCTGCTCTGCGCTGGCCTTCGCCGCGCGGACAGGGTGTGACAGGCGCACTTTGCAAGTTTCCTGCAGTGCTAAGAGAGGCGCACTCAAGGCACAGAGGAGCGCAGAGGGGCGCAGGGGAGCGCGTCCACGCCCACGTCTCTGCCTCTCTGCGCAAATGTCAGAGTAGGAGGAGAATAGACGTGAGTGGGATTAACACAGCCGATCGCTGTCTTCACCAATCAAATGAGCGCCTCTCCTCGCCTTTAAATGCGCTGCGACTGAGGCGCAGCGTCTGATTGGTCTGAATGATCCCCGCTGCTGGAGACGGCCAGAGATGCTGTCATTCAGAAGCTGGGAGAACAGACTGGCCATCGGGGCGCACATCGGTCTACACGTCACCGTGTGGGCCAGCTCCCAGGACCAGTGGCGTAGTTTACGTAGGGTTGGTGGGTTATGAAAACCCACGGGCCCTCTTGTGGTGAAATCCTGTAGCACCACCACACTGCCGAGGATTTTTTGTTTGTTTGTTTGTTTAAATCCGAGGCGTAATGAGCGCAGCAGCTGCCTTTTCTGCAGCAGCAGGTTAGCACAGAGTGTAACGTGACGTCAGACTGAGTCACTGTATTATGTTGCATATTAAGGGGGGGGACCCCTGCCGATTTGAGCTGATCCATTGGCCCATTGAAATGTGATTGGCTCAGCCGCGTATTGAGCCAGACCGAAAACGAGAGATGAAAAAAGATGAAGAAAGACAGATGCCGCCAGAAAGAGCCGCTAGTGGAGCGGAAAAACGTATGGCTCGAAAAAAAAAAAAAAAAACATTTAAGAGAAGATGCAGCCAAATGCGCCAAACTTTCGGATCTTTTCCGCCCCAGTGGGGTCCTCACAGGGGCGGAAAACATCCGGGTGGTGGCCCAGGCCTGTGACGATGCGGGACCGAGCACGGCTACAGCAGGTAGACATGCAGGTAAACATGCACTGTCTACTGCAGCGACATGGTGCTACATCATCTCAACCACACAAACACAGTGATTTCACCCATATAAATGGAGATTAACGGCTATTTTTAGACCGATATAAAGTGGTTGTAAACAATAATGGTCCATATGTAACGGGCTATATGATTGCACTTAAGAGTGTTTCCCATACATTTGTTAACTTGTGATTATTATTTTTTATTATTATTATTTAGTTTCAAATCTGCATTTGCTTCTTCTGGACCATTTGGCTGTGCTTGCTTATAATGCTCCTCTGTGCTATTTTACATTTTTCTGAACTCCACCACCACCTGGGCATGACATTTCAGGCCTCAGAGCCATTCTGTATGAACAGAGATAATTCTGTGGTGTGGACAGAATTGTCTCTGACGAAAATATCCACTAAATACATTCATAAAATAATCCATATAGCCTATGTGTAGTCCAAATAATTGTTCAGGGCACAGACAGAAAAGCCATACATTATAAATCATTAATTTTCTTTGTCAATAAAAATGAAATCCATAGGCTTTATTATTACATTTATTATTAAGGATATATTGAGGGAATGCGGCATGCCAAACATGCGGGCCCCTTTGACACATATGAAAACTCATGTGGAATACACCCCAGCTACGCCACTGCCCAGGACAGATGTAATCTGTTCCTTTGTCATTATAGGAGTACAAAATTAATAGACAGTTGCACAGCAGCTGGCTTATACATTTTTAATGCTTGTGATCCACCTGCACTCCTGGTTTGTCATCACCAAATAGCAGAGCCTTTAGTGATATACTGTATACTCTCCTGGTGTCTCCTCCTCATCCTCCTTACAATAATGTACTCCATCTTTTTAGATCACGTTAAAAATAAAGACTAAAATAGAGAAATATGGGAAATCACGGGTAAATCCTGAGTGACATACATTTATTTTATCTCTTTTTTCTCCCTCTTTTCTTTGAATTTAATGAAATGAGAGAAGCCAGATATATACTCAGTATCAGATGTTAAGGCTGTTTATTGTTGACTTGTAAGATGTGCATCAAACTTCCAGCTGCCGTCAGGTTAAGTTTCCATTATGACAAACGGTTTTAATCCGACAACAGATGTGACGGGAAGGTTAATATAGATACAAATGTATATGCTGGTTCAGACGGTTACATTAAATAGTGATTGCTGTGATTGTTTATTGGTTTAAAATGTGCCTGACACTCTGGAGACCTGCCTCTGAGGCTTTGGTGACGTGTGCGCACATGTGCGCCTGTCACCAAATTACAGCTGCGGAGGGTGCGCTCCGCTTTGCGCCGAGAATAGACCAGGTTGGAGCTGGCGAGCTTTCAGCGCACTTTCTGCACTGTTTTTGGCACGAAATTGTCACTGCACCAACCTGAATCTGCCGACACCTCCCCCTGGTGCGCCATCACCTCCCCTTGGTGCGCCGTCACACCCATCTCTACGCAGACGATCTACCAAATTGTCTGCGCCAAAAATTAACACTGCACGGGGTTCGCCAGGCTTGCGCCCCCTGCGCTGCGCCACGAAATTAGAGCCCAGTGTGTTAATATACAGCAGATAGATGAACAGCTACAGAGTAAAATTACATCATTTGGTTCAATAATTTATGCTGTTGTTAGTCCATAGTCTTAGTAGTTTATTTAACCTAAGTAACTTTGATTTGTTATCTGAGACCCTCCTCAGCATCACAGTGAGGGATGAACACAAAAGAGGTTCATATTGAATATCCTTTTCAGCAGTTATGTCCCCAAAGTTGTCTACCTTTTATGATTTTTAATTTAGTATTGATTTTAGAGATGTACTGTAGATGCTATGAGGGGTTTCTGAGTAATAACAAAAAAGTCTCACTTTTAGATATATGCCTGATGGAAATATACACTTTAAGATGAGTTTTATAGCATCAAAATAGGTTATCTATAAATGCTATTCCTTAGCTTTGCAGTCGGGTTGGACAGGGCTGGGCTTGGCCTGGATACTCAACTTCAGGAACAAGACAATTAAAACTAGAGCAAGTTTATTATTCGGACACGTCTTAGAGCACCGGGCTATAAGTAGCGACACATAGCCGGCTACAAAACTACAATACTAAGTTTTCCAAAAATTGCTTGTTGTCACACATCAAAAACTACCACTACGTAACAAGAAAGAGATACATTACCTCGTGGCTTTGCATCCTGTAAGTTGTTGAAAAAAGAAGTTGTAAAGCAATGCAGAGTTCTGAGGAAGGTCCGAGCTGCATTCATTAGCATCACAACAAACACACACTTTGGCTTGGGTCACGTCTTTTGATGCGTTCCAGTTGTAGTCAGAAGTAGGAATTTCCGAGTTCCGAGTAGGAAACTGCAACTGGAACGTTCCCCTCAAGTCAGAATTTGAAAAGATTGGTTGAAAAGATATTTACTGTGTATGAATAAATAATACAAGCAGATAGATCAGTCTTATATTAACATTAATATCTATAATGAATATTGTCAGTAGAGGAATGATGTTGATTAATATAGCAGCATTTAGCAGAACTGTTAT
The DNA here is from genome assembly GCA_036419115.1 of Scarus forsteni. Classification (NCBI taxonomy): domain Eukaryota; kingdom Metazoa; phylum Chordata; class Actinopteri; order Labriformes; family Labridae; genus Scarus; species Scarus forsteni. The sequence continues at coordinate 462,569 of JAZDUH010000236.1, read as the reverse complement.
TTAAATGGCTGAACTGGTCTCTCGTCTGAATTTATGTTAAATGATGTATCTGTTGATGGTTGATGCTCATGGAGTGGAGCAGGTCCACAGCAGCAGGTCATCATGACTGTTTGTCAAGGTCATTTTGATATTTGTGTGCTGTTAGGAGCTCCCATGGATTTGATGATGCTGATCTCTGAAGTTTATATAGAGATCCACTGGCCAGAGGAGCTGGACTTTCATCCAGGTGACCTCAGATTTCTCATGAAGGAACAAGTTTCTCCTTGAGGACCATAAAGCTTTTCTGTATCTGCTTTGTGATCAAAATGAAGCTCTTCTTCAGGCCTGGTTCCCTCAGGCATCATTTCAGATCTGAGGTTCTCAGGTTAAAAATCAAGTCTCGGTGCCGTGGTAACGTTTTGTACACATAAATGTGTTTGGGCTGAATGTGGACCACGTGAACGTGCAGAATCTGTTTGAATGAGTCATTTGATCCAAACATATAGAGTTTCCGTGCAGCTCAGTGTTCAGCTCATGAATAAAAGATCGCTGCTTCAGTCTTCAGGATCGTCTCTCTGTCTCAGTCCACGCCCCTGCAGGTCGGTCAGACCCGTCTGTTTCCCACCTGCAGCCAGCGGACATCAGTGCAGGACCGAGCTGAGGGATGACGGGCGGCAGTGACGATGAGGAGCAGAGCGGCGAAGGAGCAGAGGCCAACAGGAAGCAGAAGAAGAAAACAGAGAAGCATGTGTCGTTCCCTCCTGATGAGCTGATCGTGTCAGGATTCTCTGAGCTCAGTGACAACACCAGCCAAGGTGAGGTGATTGTGATGACGGGTCATTTATATGGCTTTACCAAAGAAACGACTTTTTTCTGAATGTGCCAGTTTATCGTAAGGCATCTCTAAAGGCAGACATCCACCACTGTGCTTCAGTTATGTCTTTGTTTTGTTTGTATTGGCATTGATCACAGCTGCTCTCAGAGGCCTCAATGTGTGAAAGGCTGCAGTCCAACATCCATGCTTCATGTTAAAATAGTTTTCAGATAAGAAGTGGCTTAAAGTTGGCCACAGTATGCCAGAGGTGGGAGAAAGTCACTGTTTTGCAAGTGTCAAGTAAGGCTATGTTTACATGTAAACTCCTGACTTAAAGACGCAAAGGTTTTTCCTTTGTGTTTTAGAATTCTTCTGCATTCAGACGATGAAGCTGGGGACGAGTTATCCGCTGTAGTATGCATGCCGGTTCAGTAGATGGCGGTGTAGGTCTGCAGAGAGGCAGCGCTACTACAACACACGAATGAGGCAGAAAAACTTTCACAAACAATAATGGCGAATAGACACACAGAGACGCAGGAGTTTTCTGGACAAAAATCAGTTTGGACAACAAATCTGTCTGGATAGTTCTGTCTGGATAACAAACCGAGCATGGGAAGAGGCTTCAGGTTACTCGGCAGACGGCCGAAGCTGTTGTTGTTCCTGGAATGCACGCGCAGCCTTCATCTGAAAGAGTACTGCACATGCTGTGATGTCAGCGTTTCACTCTGAAACGCTCTGATTCAGGTTTACACGGAGCTGCATGGAGAGCGGATTCAAATCTTTCCACTCTGGAGCCTGTTTTCAAAAGTTTTCATTTTCAACGAGTTTCCATGCAGACGTAAGGCCAAAACGTAATGAAAACTTATTGGATTTGACCGTTTTTGGTGCCATGTAAACGCGGCCTAAGTCTCAAGTCTTTAAACCCTAGTCTCGAGTCAAGTCTCAAGTAAAGACGTGCAAGTCAAGTCAAGCCTGAAGTCATAGGCTTAAAATTTTCAAGTCCTTCCAAGTCATAAGCAGTCAGTCTCAGTTTTTAGCCACGGCGAGTTTACGAGCGATACTGTTGTTGCATATAACGGATGCTAAGCTAAAGTTACCCAAAAGAGTCTCACAACAGGTACCAGACCAACTTACCTTTCTTTGTGCAGCTTCAGGAGCCGAACAATAGTCGACGTCATCACCTCTCCGTCTGTTATTCTCATGCTGCAGGTTTTGCAAACAGCAATTCGGTTTTTGTTTTTGAGATCGTAGTTTGTGAATGCAAATGAAATTATCCTCGGTAGCATGGTTCAGCATCTCTGGGTTGTTCCTGCACTCCTGCAGTCTTGCGCTCAGTGAAGAAACTGTGTAATCCACACCCTCTTTGTTTATTCTTCTAAACCCTGATTGGATGTTAATAGATGAGTTCAATGGGGCAGATCCTGTGGGAAAAAATACTGTCTTGCTGTAAATGACAAAAATCAGTCACTTAGTGGAATACTTTGAATGGGAGCACATTTTATTCAACAGTCTTACTGAACATTTCAAGTATTTTTAGGTCATCAGACTAAAGTCAGAGTCAAGTCCCGAGTCACTGATGTCAAAGTCCAAGTCGAGTTGCAAGTCTTTGATGATATTGTTAAGTCGAGTCCAAAGTCATCAAAATTGTGACTTGAGTCTAAGTCACATGAGTCTAGTCCACACCTCTGCAGTATGAGTATGTTCTGGACAGAGTGAGCTGTGTTTCCAGTTCAGATCGGCTCTGTGCTGCAGCAGGTCCTGGTGTGTCTGCGGCTGGATGAGAGCATCAAACCGACCCTGAAGATCACAGCCACAGTCCTCATGTAACAGCGGCTCAAGCTGAAAGTCTTTCCTGGCCACGTTTACATACGCTGTGATCTGTTCTCCGTGAATAAAGTCCTCATGAAACGAGGCCCCACAGAGTCCTGAGTGCTGAAGTCCTCCATTATTGTCCCGCTCTTCTTCAGACCTCTGCTCTGTGACGCTCTGCTGGGACGTCATGCATGACCCTCGCCTCCCGCCTCACACTCTACCTTCAACTGAAGGTACAGCCGGTGGAAATAGGAACACCATCGTTGTTTAGCGCCCAAACTGGACTGGACTGAGCCAAACCTGGTAACCTGAATGTAAATGCAGACATGGGAGGCATGTTGCCCCTCAGTGTAACAGGAAACAGAGCAGGTCATCATTCATCCAAACTCTTCGTGACTCAGACTCTGTCCTAACGTGATGATCGGCTTATTGTCCATATCAGAGCGCCCGTTGCCACAGTGACTAATACTCATCTTATTTCTCAGGTAACAGCTGTGTTTCCTTATCGGAGGTGAGGTCAGCATATGAGCAGAGCTGCAGCAAACACCAGGTGGAGCCTAAAGAGAGCGTCCTGCAGCTGCTGCAGGTAACAGCATCACTCCCACAGCAGCATGCTCAGTGTCATTTCATGAGTCAAACCGTGATGGACTTTTTTTTCCTCTTTTTTTTTCCTTTTTCTGTGACATATTGAGTTTACTCTTTAAAAATGACACTGTTGGTGTCTTAATGCAGACATGAAGTAGAAATAAAGTGAAGCATCTTGGTACATTAAAGAATTTCAGCTGAGTAGGGTATATGTATACACACACACACACACACACACACACACACACACACACACACACACACACACACACACACAGATACATATATACAGTACAGGCCAAAAGTTTGGACACACCTTCTCATTCAATATGTTTTCTTTATTTTCATCAACTATTTACATTGTAGATTCTCACTGAAGGTATCAGAACTATGAATGAACACATGTGGAATTATGTACTTAAAACATGTCTTATATTCTAGTTTCTTCAAAGTATCCACCCTTTGCTCTGATTACTGCTTTGCACACTCTTCATTCTCTTTATGAGCTTCAACAGGTAGTCACCTGAAATGGTTTTCTCTTCTCAGGTGTGCCTTTCCAGGGTTAATTATTGGGATTTCTTGTCTTATTAATGGGGTTGGACCATCATTTGTGTTGTTCAGAAGTCAGGCTGATGCACAGCCCACAGCCCTATTAGACAAATGTTGGAATTAATATTATGGCAAAAACCAATCAGCTAAGTTAAGAGAAACGAGTGGCCATCATTACTTCAGTGAGAAGTACAACAATATACTACAATGGAATTAGTGATGAAAATAAAGAAAACGCATTGAATGAGAGGGTGTGGCCAAGTTTTGGCCTGTACTGTATATATATATATATATATATATATATATATATATATATATATATATATATATATATATATATATATGTGTGTGTGTGTGTGTGTGTGTGTGTATATATATATATATATATATATATATATATATATATATATATATATATATATGTATATATATATATATATATATATATATATATATATATATATATATATATATATATATATATATATATATATAGATATATATATATTGTAAACCATAATCTATTATTTTTTTCATGTTTTTTAATTCATGCATAATTTTCATGAGTTGTACTGCAGAATTATTTTGGTCTTTTCACATTACCTGATCACAGGTGATATGTTGAAAAACTAAAGTGCAGTCCTAACCAGACAGACCGGGCAGTCTATTCAATACATTTTATGACATATAGTCCATCTGAGCAACAGCCCATAGAAAGGGTTTAGAAATAGGACCTTAAAAAGCATATCTGTCTGCTGATCACTTTCATTATGGGCCAGTCAGATAATGTAGCAGCTGATGCAGCTGTCGTGATGTAAAATACAAACATGAGCCACTACATAGAAAAAAAACTCCCATCAAAACATGTTAAAAAGGAAGCGAAAACACCCGTATGGAGAAGTTTGTAGTGTTGTTGGTTTTTCATTTAATGAAGAAATGTGCTCCCTGTACAAGTAATCTGCTCTGAAGCACGCTGACTGGGCGGAGCCTCTTTGAGCCGAGCAGGTCGTGGATCAGTTTATATTTGCAAAAACATGCAAAGGACCCAACCTCCATAAAGAACACTTCAGCAAATTAAAAAAAACATCTGTTAGCGAGCATTACAGCGTCATGGTCTGAGACACTTATACATTTAAATAGTGTCATTTAAATCCAAAACAAAAAGGTTCATTTTCTACACGTCTAACATTTTCACATCATCCAGTCAAAAGAAATCATCATATATCAAATCCATATTTATCTTCATGTTCACCCCTTAATGTTTTTATAGACAGGACAGTAAAACAGATGTTTAACCTTTAACCTTTAACCTTCACCATGCTGATGTTAAAATCCTTCAAAGGGTTTTTTCTCAACAGTTAAACTTTTGTAGTTTTGCTGTCCTGAGCATGAGAGTTTAAAGAAGAAAAGCTCCATGTGTACGATCCTGATCCTGATGGAAGCTGCAGACAGGTTTATTACTTTAAGAGAAGTCTGCGTGTAACCATGTTTGCTTTAATGCAACATCAGCAGCTCTGTCGAGATTTCACAGCACCGACAAAAGGATCAATACAAACAATAAACACAATCTAGGCTGATATTAGTCACAGCTGACACTGTCAGAAAACATCAGAGGGAAAAAGCAGAACATGAGCACAGAGACGGCGTCATGAAGCAGGAGGAGGTCCAGGAGGCTCGGTGGTCTGAAGAACAGCAGAGAGCGCTGCAGAGTTTGAAAATCCACGTGATATTTGGGATTATTTGACTCATCAGACTCGATTATGCTCTGAATTGGGGCCAAAGACTGATTAACTACCTCAGGACTGTGTGAGAGGGACTGGCCCGTCTGAAGAGCCTCCTGCTCCACATCCTCAGACCAGGTCTTGGATTTGTTTGGTAGCAGAGGAGGTTCCAGCTCACACTCTGAGCACTGCTGTCGTGCTCTTGAGCAAAGCAGCGTATCTCCATTTGCTTGCAGCTCCTCATGCAGCCCCTCACTCTGACACCTCTTTATTACAGGATTGAATCCTGTTTGTGCGCGTGGAGCACCAGTCTGTACCAAGTAACAACTTTATTCTCCCAAAAAACAAGATAAGAACACAGGAGTCATGAGAAGACAATGAAGTGTTTTTTAATCAACACTCAGTCAGTCAGAGGACTTCAGTCTGTTACTCAGTCTGCAGTTACCTGCTTCAGATGCTTAATAGTTGACTTTCTCATCTCTTGTAGCACTTGTGAGGCTGTTTGGAAAAAAAATAAATGTTTGTATTAGGGATGCATCGTTACACATGGTTCGGTTTGGTTTGATACGTTTCTGTCACAGTTCGATACTTTTTTGTACAAAATCTGAAAAATTTCAACGCCTTTTTTTACTTGTGGTTTATTAAAATAACCAACATTTGTTTTAACTCAGAGTACATTTTCATTAAAATGAATTAAATGTAACTCTTGCAGCTAAACCAGGCACATTCTTTGGTGCAAACTTAGAATCATTAAAAAAAAAAACATCACTTAGACTTTGACTTCCTTTATTGTCATTACGCAAATTACACAGCAGTGCACTTGGAATGAAATTTCGTTTCATTGGCTTCCTGGATTGTAACAACACACAGTGATATTGTTAATGAATAAGTGTATAAAAATATGAATGATATTAGGGCCAGAATAAATAGTATAAAAAATAAATATGAATACAAGGGCTATGCAAGAAATATCGATCGACACTGTCAGTTAAAAGTGACCTATAACTATTGACAAAATATTTACATGGAATGAAGTGTTAGAGATTTAAAAAAACAGCCATTATATACCATGTAAAAATAAGAATAAGCAAAATTAAATGTATCTAATGGAGAACTCACCCATCTTATGTGGTGCATTCTTAGCAGCAGAGTAAATATCACAAAGAGCCAGCTATAAGTGTATCAAGTGTCCGTACCATGTCCTGAAACCCAACGTTATCCACAACTGAAAAGGGTCTCATGTGGACAGCAATAAAAGTAGCTATGGCCCGGTCGATTTCCTTTGCCCTCTTTGAATCATGTGCTAATGGCTGTCTAAATGACCCAGGTAAAGTCTGTAGCATGTGTGCTGCTTGTTGTTTCTGTCTGGTTCCACTTGTTATAACTCCGGGATGATGTCGGCATTTGTTGTGTTTCCCCCGACGTAGTTTAGCATCGTGTTGCACTTCTGACATACTGTTGTGTTTTTGTCCACGACACGCTTACCATCAGGGTCAGACTTAACACGGAAGCCAAAGTAGTCCAAAATACCAGATCTGAATGATAGTGGAGGGTCTTCAATTTCAGCTGAAGGTAAAGGGAAGGTGCTGCTCAGCGGATCTGTTTGAACTTTCAGGGCATAGCACCTCATCAGAGGTTGATCAAATATATATCAATACATATATATGTGCGTATTGTTCTGTTCATAGGGTGTACTGAACCGAGGCCACTGTATATTCATATATATGTATATATGTATATATGTTGTGCCTCTAGTATATACATATATATATATATATATATATATATATATATATATATATATATATATATATATATATATATATATATATATATATATATATATATATATATATATATATATATATATATATATATATATATATATATATATATATATATATATATATATATATATATATATATATATATATATATATATATATATATATATATATATATATATATATATATATATATATATATATATATATATATATATATATATATATATATATATATATATATATATACATATATATACACATATATGATATAATTATTATTATATAATAAAATGCTTTTGTACAGTATCGGTCAACCATTACAATAAAACATTATTTTATGTTATAGACAATTTAAAAAATCTTATCTTAACTCAGGTTGTTACCTGTGTTAGTGTTGCAAAAAAAACAGGATTACGTTGAATTTTCTCAGACCTAAACTTGCCACTGCAAAGCCAATCCTGATTGAAATAGACAGCCAGCTCATTAAACTGTTATCAAACCCTCACTTAAGCTGTAATAAGTGAAATGATGGAGGTGAATGGCTGCTATCAGCCCTTTATCCCTGAGAATATCACTGTGGTAGCAGTGTATCACTCTTTTTTACCCTCCAGTACAGACATTAAAACCAAACACACTTCCTCTCTGTAATAAACTTAACTCCCTGCCTCTCTGTACTCTCCACTTGAAACACACAGTCTTCCATTTATAATTCATTTTATGTACATACTTACTTCAGTTGGGCCAGCCATGTTGGAGCATGCCGCCCTCCCCCTGCTGCATATATTTGAGTGGAGATCAAGGGGAATTATTTGTGGAAATTAGAGTGTTAGCAGTGCTTACATTAAGCATACAGCCGCCGTATTATCTCCGAGGTGCTAATGAAGGCGCTTACAGTGCGGGGGATGTAGGTGGTCCTCCTGAACAGTAAAATATGTATGGTTAAGCATTAGCTAAGAGGGGCAATATTTAGACCAAAAGGGCTGTGTGAGAACGAATCAGGAATAAGACGATGCAAAACGAGGAGACGAGCGCCTAAAGAGCAAGTTTATTAAATTAGGTCTGTTAGTGCGCAGGGCCATTCCCCGAGGAGCAGCCGTGCAGACTATTTAAAGCCTTTTTTTATTGCACCCTCGGGCCCTGGCACTCCTTTGAAATGTAGTAAGTGGGTAAAAGAGTGTTGCTGTTGGTGATATCTTCATAGGAGTGGTAAACAATCATAACACGGAGGAGCCGCGGGGTCGGAGGGCGGATGAGCACGCTCACACTTTGATTCATAACTGCATGAAGATGGTGGAGGTTCATCTCTGCACCGATGACCTGCAGGACTTTTATCTGACCTAAGATCAGACCGCATAATGCTCATACAGCTGACCCTCTGGTGAGGAGTGAGCAGAAAGCCAGCAGATTTGTCATTCATTACCTTTGAATCACATTCATCATGAAACCCAAACAGCACAGACTATAATTAGTCCACAGATATACCGTAAAATCCCAAATAGACGCCTGGTCCCAAATAAATGTCAGGTGCAGCAGTACATTTTGACAAATAGACGCCCGTTCCAAATTAACACCTGGTGTAATTTATTCGGCGCAGCGTACGAGCTACGGTCAAAGTTACAGAACACACATGCAAATGCTGAGCTCACAGCTGACAGCTGACACTTGAAAAGAAACATGATCAGACTGAACCTTTACACTTATTTGTCTCTCTGGATGTCCTGTCGGCTCGCTTCTCCTCCCTCTGTATGTCAACAAATGCATGTTGGTGTGAGGTGCTCTGTCTCACAACAGCGCAGCTACACTCTACGTCCACAGAGGGCACTAGAGAGCAGAAAGCCAGAACCTTACAGAGTAGGGCTTTGAAAATTCAACAAAGAAGATGTTGCCACTGCCGCTGTTTGTTTTTTTCCTGTAACTAACATCAGGAGGCCGGTCACGTCAGTTAGCAGTATGTTGCTGCTTATCTCCATCGCTCTGGTGCAGTGAAAAAAAAAAGAAGGATGACGTTAACTTAACTACTAGTCGTTCATGCCCAGTATGACCAGACAAGAGTGTAACAACGGTATTGTAATCTTGCCTTGAAAATGTACAGGTGTTATTTATACTAGTGTAAATAAATAATTTGATTATATTTACCATATTTTTCATTTTTTGCAAAGTAAAATTTTTGTGCAAAAGGAATTAAACGCCTGTCCCAAATAGTCACCTGGTCCCAAATAAATGCCAGGTCTGCTCAATGATTGAAGCAAATAAACGCCTCGGCTACTATTTGGTATTTTACGGTGTGTGTTCTTTTTATAGTGTTAATTGTGGGAAAAAATCTATGATATTGGATTTCTGCAGATAATTCTGAACTCGTTATTATATACCAGGTTTTATACTGATATTAAGTGTCAACAAACAGTCTCTCATAAAACCGACCAGTTCCTCTCATGGTTACAGCCAGTTTGTGTTAGAAATAGACGTGAATCAAGAGAAACAACATTTATTCTTTTATAAATGTCACCGTTTATTCCTAAGTAGACCCTCAGTGATGGCGAGATAAACCATCATGCTATGTCATATCTCCTTGAGGGCTGCAACTATCGATTCTTTTGTAATCGATTACTCTATCAAATATTTTGGCGATTAATCGATTAATCAGATAACAGTTACATTGCGCTCACTGCTATTTTTTTTTTTTATACTGAATCACTACACATTATTATTATTAGTAACACACAAAACAGAAAAGTCAGGTCACTTAAATTAACAACTTATCTTTCTTATTTTGAACATTCTGAGCATAAATGGGATCTCAAAATCTAAATCTATACTTTTATTTTTACTCTGGGCCATATCTTGCTTTTTTCAGTATTTTTTTGGTTATTTTTATTTTATTTGTATTCATGCTTGTCTCTTTTTGCTAAATTATTGCCTTTACTACTGTACCATATTGATGATCTTATATTGCTTACTTTATTTCTAGGACCAAATAATATCATACTTAGATCCTAAGATCATTTAACTATCTAATGTACATTTCTATAACATATGAAAGCATTCCCTACACCTGCTTCCTCTACTCACAGTCAGCGTTTCCTCTTCTACTCTCTGCAATCAAACTAAATGTAAAGTTATTGGATGTGAAAAGTATGTGAACAAAATACACATGATTCTGGACAAGTAGCCTCTGCATTGATTTACGTTCTGAACCAGCCTTTACACAGAGCCATAATCAAAGTAGGTTATTTACTAGCCCATATCTCAGTTATTGATCACATTAGCTGCTTCTGTTGATGTATCATGAGTGTCATCCTGTTGTGTCGCTCTGACGCACAGACCGGATGTTTACTGTTGACGTGCTGCAGCATTGACGACGTGCTATCATGCTAAGCTACATGCTAAGCTAACTCCATTTGACATCAGACACACTGCACTGTGTTTTCTTTTCGTCCCTTCTTGTAGTGACCACACACTTGGGACACTCTCTGCCATTTCTTCTGCGGACTCTCTCCTTTCTGTCCCTCTCTTTTCTCTTCCTTCATGATTTTACAAGCCGCGCAGCAGCGGAGGTAGCAGGCGCGTTGTGCCACAGAAATGACCGTCCAAGTCAAACACCGTGCACTGTATAGTAGTCCAGATATATATTTTATATGTATAATTATATATTAAATGAGGCTTCGAGGCACACAATTTGCCCCGAGGATATTTTGTAATTGAATAATCGGGATTATCCGAGGAATCGTTTCAGCCCTAATTTTCTTTATAACAGACTCAGTGTGCCGATGTTTTGGGCCAAATGGTATGATCATGTCGCCTACATTCACAAATCTGCTGTACCAACACTGGCCTGATAGCTAAGACATAAATTGGGTTTCAGAGTGTGCAGCAGCATTGTGATGAAGGACTTCAGTTGGAGTTAATCTGGGTCATCTGCTGGATTTATTTAAGCTTGTTTAAAACAACTCGCTGCTTTATTTCCACACAAAGGGACTCAAACGCTGGCCGCAACTGACTCTATCTTCTTTGTCATGTTTTGTATTCATACTGTCGGCGTGATGTTTGCAGAATAATTTGAGAACCAGTTGCATGTTGGCAAATCTTTTAATGAAGGGCTTAGTGCAGATTATTCAGCTGAGTGGACTGAAGAGAAATCAATTACACAGACATCTCCCCCCGCGTTTATCACCACACAAAACAAGAGTTTGACTTGATCAGGGGGTCGAGTTTAACTGGGCAAGAGGAGGAGGGGAGGGCCAGGCTGAAGTCTGCAGCTCCCTCTTCAGTCTGAGGGCATCAGCCTGAGCATAACCAGAGTCACAAAGCTGACATCTGTGCAGAAATAGTCAGCACAGAAGTTAGGACTGTACACTGCAGCATGTCGGGTCACTGATTCTGTGAAGACGGGCACAGTCTACTCATCCTTCCACCAGCAGGTTTACCCGAGGGAGCACTGCAGTTGTTAACATCCATCCGTTATCTTCACTGCTAATGCCTTTCATTAGAAGCGCTAACCAATCCCGGGGCACATTCACGCCAGAGCGCCCGGAGAGAACCCATGCATGCACAGGGAGAACATGCAAACTCCACACAGCAAGGCCCTGCCCAGGATTGATCCTGCCGCCCTAACATCACAGTTATATTTGAATTTTAAAACAACTTATTTTGAGCTGTTTCTGTCTGCTATACATCGAAAAGTAAGAAATGTCTGAATGTTATTAAACTAACGTAGACGTTGCTGTGGTGAACTGAGCATGTTTGTCCACAGTTTAATGTCCCCATGTGTCATGTCCATCCCTGACATCCAGTGTCGGGAAAGTTACTTTTAAAAAGTAGTGTTTGCTCGTTACTTGTTACTTCTGAAAAAAGTAACTTGTTACTTTACTTAGTTACCCTCTATGAAAAGTAACTTTTCACGTTACTCGTTACTTTTACATTGCTCGATCTTGGACAGAACCTCATATCTGTTCCCTAATGTGAAGGCCTACAAAAAGTTCTACTACAGAGAACATAACAGTTATTTCTTTTGTTTCTTATTTTTACAAAATGTCACATACCCTGTGGAATCAGAGCTCCTGTCCAGTGTTTCCACATTCTGCTTCTGAAATAAGCAACCAGGTTGATAAAAACAAGCCCAAAATAAGAAACCTCCAGCTATTTCCTTTCCTAATGTGATATATTACTTTTTAAAAAGAGAAATCTACATGAAGTGTGTTAATTTTCGTCTACATTACATTTCAATATCACAGTGCCAAGAATCTATTCAAGAAAAGAACATCGCTTATAATAAGCAGACCTGGCAACTTTGGCTGTGGAGCATGCGTTATGTGCGTGAGTGTGTTTGGGGGCGTGCACGATAGGGATGGGATGAAATATCATTTGGTAATATATCGCGATACAGTACGTGATGAAATGCATCGAGTGTGAAAAAAATGGATCAAGAAATAAAGACGTCACGTCCGGTAACAGCACATGTGACCAAAAGTGACGACAACAAACATTAGCACCAACTACCTTGCCTCCAAAAAGCCTAATGATGGAGTCGAATGAGGTCGAATTGGCTTTCCCATTAAAAAAGACGAAGACGGCGAAAACAAGCATACCACTTGTTAGCATACACTCTCTCTAACCTCTCTTGGGTTAGAGGATTTCCCCTGACGCTTTGCTTCTAGACTGGCTGCTGCATTTATCAACCAGGTACGTGGTCAACACAGGTAAGGTCCGCCCGCCGTACTGGTCCAACTGATCATGTACAAAAGCCGCAATGTGGAGCAGATCCGAGTGGACTTTGCGCCGGAACAACCACAGATTTCTCAGGTGTCTGCGCAATGTGGACAAACTAATAACAATACCATCTACACCACTCAAAGACACAAGTATCTCCCAATGTTTCAAACTGAGTGAGAAATAAACTGAATAAGGGCTAACATGGGCGACATGTTCGTTACTTTTAAGATTCCTTAGTATCTCATATAAACAGGAAACTTGAAAATAAATCATTTTCTGTTTTAACGAGATAGTATCTCATAAAAACAGGTGGATTTTATTTATTTTCATGTGAATGCAATACGCCACCATAGTGATGCAAGTTATGATGCACTTTTAATTTTTCCCAAAATGAAGGGTTTTTTTGTTTGTTTGTTTACCAGAGTTTGACCTTTTGTCTGTTTTTACTCTGATGGTTTCTTATATTGTGCCATGAGCATCAATGTGTCTATTATATTCTCCTGTTTTTAGCCTTAAGCTGAACTCAGTCAGATAGACACCACATCACCGTCACTGGATGTTAATGAGCTTTTTGAGCGTAATGAGCTACATTTAGAATGACAAATCCATATTTCTGTTAGTTTGACGAGAGTAACTTAAAGGTGTGGTCAGTGATGTGGGAGAAAACGAGTGGAGAGGTTGTTTATAACGTATTTAGACCCGCCTCTCCCTTCATACCTCACCCCTGGCTCCACCCCTGAAAGCTGATGGAGGTGCATCGTCATGGAAACGACCGTAGAAACTGCGTAGCTGACAAACATAGCTAAGGTAACCCCGACTCGTCAGACAACTCGACTGACATTATTGATAACATCACAACAACAGAACATTCTGACAGATTAGACAATAAGATGAATGCCCGACGGCTGTTACTGTTATGTGAAGCACCACAAAGCTAATGTTGCTTACCTATCCAGCAGAAAAACGGCAACATCTGCATCCGTTTTCAGGTCTTTCAGTTCACGGAGTTCCCTCCACCGTCGGAAAGCAACACCAATGTTGACCCGGGTCTTCGCTCTTTCATGGTCATAGCCCTTCTTTTTCACTTTTCACTCCTCTGACCTTTTTCTTTTGGGCTGTTTTTCAGCCATTGCTACTGCACCTATTGTATCTCTCTCTTACGCTAACTGCGCACGCTACACAATCTACGACTCCCCCTCCCCACTCTGTCTGATCTGCGCATGAGTATGATCGCCCCCTGGATGTGGGGGGGTGTACCCTGTTTTGGTGACTCAGCCCGAAATAAACAGAAATTCAGAGCCAAGGCTGTGTATTGAAACCAGACTTTTTCTTCAACATGCTGTCAGTGGGGACATCTTGTGGATGGAGAGGAGAAATATGGTGATTTTGACAAATAGTGCATTAGATAAGAAGATTAGAAGATCGCTGACTACACCTTTAAAGTAATGTGATAATAGAGTAATACCTTACATTTCAAACACAGTAATATTATAATGTAATAAATTACTTTGAAATGACAGAAACAAGTAATAAATAAACTCTATTGGTGTTATGTGGACAGAGGGACGGAGTTCTCCCGACTCTTTAGACAATGAGAACAGTTTATAGACAGATTTTCTGAAGCTCCCAGCTCACCTTCAACACAGAAAAGAGGAAACTCCAAATGAGAGGACTGTGAACCTGCAGGCCTGCCTCCTGACTCGAGGGTTTAACAAACACTCTCTGGCGGTTTTATGATGCTCATGCAGACCGTGCTCACACTCAGGCCCCGGGGCCGTGTCTGTGTACATTATTAGTGACAGGCAGCGTTTAGGCCGACCGTATCCCTGACAGGGAGCGCCGCGGATGAATCCTGTCAACGCTCGTCTCTCTGATTTCAGTGGAAACAAAACGAGAATAAAAACCCTCCCTGAAAGTCAATTATGATTTCATGTATGTTTTTAGATCTCTGTGTTTTAAATCATAAATGAAGTTACTAATTCTGTCGTCGCCGCTCTTTCTAGACACTGCAGCTTTAATTGCTAATTGTTAACAGCCAGCGAATACATTTGCATATTAATTAGCTTCCAATTTACATTTTTAATTTGCTGCCTTCAAAGGGCGTGAGATAAAAGGTCGTGTTATTTTAAATAATTTATCCTTTTTGCAGGAAAGATGCTGAAAGGGAATTCAGGGGGGTGAGCCCCTCAGTTAATGCATGTTAAAAATACTCGCACACACACACGTGTACGTTTATTCATATTCTATGTGGCTTAATTAAAGGTGCTGAGGAGGAGGATGGAGCTCACACTCACTTCTTTATTTTCTGTGTCAAGAATTGAGAAAACAGCAGAGATGACTTCTGCACACGTCAAACACACACACACTCACACTCCCTTCTTTTTCTGCAGCCGTGTGAGTGTGTGTGTGTTTCAAGGCTCCGTTTTGTCGTCTCTCTCCTGACACATCAGTCGCTTTGGCAGACGGCGTCTTCGGTTTCCTCCACCTCACTGCAGCGGCGAGCAGAGCGGGAACGCACCGCCTCAAAAATTCATTTTGACCGAAGAGGAAAACAGAAAAGCAGCTGCTGGAGCAGAGGGTCTGTCATTTTGAGGCCCAGGCAGAGACTGCTTTAAGGCCCTTGTTCCCCTCTTAGCTGACAGGAGAGGCTTTAAATCTAAAAATGACTGATCTAAAATGAAGAGTTTAGGCCGAAGGAGAGAAAGAAAAAGACATTTTTGCAGCGAAGCTCGTCCTTCTATAGTTTCAGCCCCCTTTGCCAAATCGTGCACACTCATCTGCAGATTTAAATCATGCGTTTAACATTTCTCTCAGTAAAGATCTTTGTTAATTAATCATCCTTAACCAGGGATTAAATCACACAAACATGCTGACGCCCAAAAGCCAGTGGAACCAGAGTGCATCATGGGAAACTTGACCATCTTTAACAAACAAACACAGCGTTTGAATTCTCGTCCTTCCTCGTTTCCAGTTTCAGCCCCGAGTCCTCCGGCTCCGTGAGGGAGCCTGGAAATCTGCAACAATATGAACCAGTGTTTTTATGATTGTGCAGAATAGGAGTGTATTTTTGTTTTTGTTTTCAAGTCATTTACTTTATTAGTCAGATATAACTGTTTCTTTTTCATAAGATGCAGTGATTATACAGGTACGTCTCAAAAAATTAGAATATCATGAAAAGTTCAATATTTTTTATCACTCATTTCAGAATTACCAAAATTTCAAACTATCTATAATGAATCTGTGTAATGTATGGGTTTCACATTCTGAAATGAGTGATGAAAAATGTTGAACTTTTTCATGATATTCTAATTTTTTGAGACGTACCTGTGTACTAACATATCAACAGGGAGCAGAAGACTTTACTGACACTGATGGAGACATGCTGGGTTTATTAACCCTTTAAGGCCCAAGACCATAGATTATAGACAGAAAATTCTAATTTTTTGAAGATTAAATGTTTATTTCACTTTCTGCTAAAATCCTACAAAAATCAAAATGTCCATAAAATTCAACATATAGATTTTTTGTATCTCATTTGATACATTAGGTGTTTTTGGCAACTGATAATCCATTTAAGGACATTTTTATCATTTATCTGATTGTATTCAGATGTTTTTTTGTTGTAATTTTTTGATCATATTGAGTAGATAGAGGCATTATAAAAGTATGTATCAATTATGACACTATTGGCTTCATAGGGTTAAGTTTGCACATCCTCCTGCTCCTTCAAATAAAACATCAGAATAAATCAAACTAAAACATTTAATAATCAAACAACAGGGGGAGCAAACATTGGATTTGGTGCTTCCATGATATCTAAAAACAACACTAATCATGTTTTGTCTGTACCGTATGAGCACTGTGTGTTAGACTGTGTCATGTTGCTGTTGTTGTTTTACTTTTAGTCAACAAAAAATAAAAAAATAAATAAGAAACAAAGCTCAAACTTAAGTAGAGCCTAACAGTTTTAAGTAAGAGAGAAAAATAAATTTGTAGCAAAGCAATTTAACCCTTTCATGCATGTTGCTCACTACAGTGGACAAATATATGGAATAACATTTATACCCTTTAGGTTGCAGTACCATGTCCAACCACCAGGTGGAAAATACTCAAACCATTGTCTTAAGTTTCATAAAGATAATATTATTGCACATTTTTACCATATGGAGATTTTGCATCTTAAATCTAAAGTAGCTAACAAAGGTTCTGTGTTCAGATTTCACATATTTTTGTATGTTTATTTTACATTTTAGTGTAATTCACAAATGTATAGTTTGATTAAACAGCAATAACTCATACAATACAGATTTTGCTCTTAATAAATGTTTGTCAAAGACGTGTTTGTGGATTTTTATTAAGTTCCACTTAATTTATAGTCATGCTGTTAATGCATGGTGCTCACTGTAGTAGACAGTAGGACTGAACGATTTGAGAAAATAATCTAATTGTGATATTTTTCCCCTAATATTGCAATTGTGATTTACTCTGAGATTGTTTTACTGTTCCTCATCTTCTGTATTCTTAAACAAACATAAGCAGTAGATCTTTTTAGAGTAAAATCAATATGACATTAAATTAATCGAAGGATAAAAGATTTGAGAAAAAGTGAAGAACAGAAGCAAAATAGGTATGACATTGTAAAAACTGGGTAAAAGAAATGGTTCGAAAGCGGAAAAAAAGTTTATAAGTGCAAATTAGCTATGAAAAAAATGGCAAAAAATTCAAAAGTGACTAAGGAAAATTGATTATAGCAGCAAAATTGGGATTAAATTTCAAAAACATGTAAAAATTCCAAACATGGTCTGACAGTGGCCAAAAAGAAAAAGATGAATGGGAGCAAGAAAGGCATAAAGTTGTAAAAACTGGGTTAAAAAGGTTAAAATAGGCGTGAAATTGCAAGCAACTACATCACAATGCCAAAATGTTCGACACATTTTGGGTTAAAAATATTGCACTGTCTGTTCAGCCCAAGTAGACAGATGCATAACTCCCTCAAAATATAACATGGAAATATTAAACATGATTTTAAACTTATTAGAAAGTAAAAAAAACAACATTTAAACCGTTTTACTTTGTGATTAAATAATTCATGCATGAAAGGGTTAATATAGAAAATGATGATTTTTTAATAAAAATAATAACAAGAGGTGCTCCGACAGCACAAACCTTTGCTAAGGCATTTCCAACACTGTCAGGGACTTATTGCTCAAAATGTAGAAAACTGTTCTCTCTCACAATTTAACAAATAGTTTGAAAAAATCCTGGATCCACATCGTGAGTTTGATCAGCATCAACATGGACTCTTCTGCTTGTGCCATGAAGAACATTAACTGTTGAGAATGTTTTGAGTTATCCTTCTATCACTAACTAAGTATTGGCAGCCTAATCAGAACATAATAATTCACTCTCTTAGTGTTGTGAATGTCTCTGTAACCCGAGGACAGTTTGGCCCACTCCACTTCCTGTCCTGACTTCGTTTTGAGGCTCCAGATTCTTCCTGACAGAAGTCTGATGGTGAGGAGGAGGAGGAGGAGGACTGTTCTTCCTCCCTCCCTCCCCTCGTCTTCTCTCTCGTAGCGTCGCTCTTTGGCTCACCGCCACAGTCGGACGCCAGCACACACTCACACACTTTTGTTTTTTTTGTAATTGTGGTGACAGACCAAACAGAAAAATGTGAGGAGACAGAAATACTCAGAGAGAGGAGATGAATGAACGGGGACAGAGAGGAAACATCGTCACACTGAAGTTTGGACCATTTCATTTCCTCAAAAGCTGCAGGACGCATTTTATTATTATACTTTATTTTATGTCACGTAAATTCATTTAAAGCAAAGTTTTAATTCAGATAGTGTTGCACAGTCCAGCACATCAGCAATGCTCGTCTCTGAAAATAAAGACATACACACAAACCAGCTCAGCATGTTTATAATGCTTCACAATGATTTATAAACATGATTATTTTTTTAGTTTGATTCTTTAGTCTTTTGTTTGGCTGAGAACAAAATCATTTTACTGGTACAACAATGTGGAGGGCAAACACTCAAAACAGCACGTGAAAGATGACAAAGCAAACACTGTAAAACAATAATATTCATTTATTTTCATTTAGTTGTATTTATGCTATTTTCTATTTTTATTCTAATTACTTTTCGTTTCATTTGTAAATCTCTTTCTGATGTTTCTCTTGTATTCTGCTGCTGCTGTGATACATCCCCCTGTGGGATTAATAAAGGTTTATCTTATCTTAATAATAATAATAATAATTAAAAATAATAATAATAATAATAACAATAATAATAACATTGAAAAAATATAATTTAAAAACTAAAGTAAATACTAAAAAAAGGACACATCTCTATGTTGTGAAAGAGGAATGATTGCTATGTTTTAGAGAAAGGATGTGATCATTTATAATTCATGGTTATTTTATAGTTTATAGTTATCATACTGTCAGTTTGATAAATGATGAGTTATTAACATACTTATAGGATCCATATTGTGCATACAGCTGTAAGAATTTAAGAATATTTTGAAGCTTTATGACACAAATCTGATGGAGTTGAGTTTGTATGATGAATTTATGATGATAACCACCTGCACACACACTTGACTTTATTATTTTTGCTGTAATAGATTGTAATCCGCTTCATTCATCTGTTTTTTGAGTCTTCTCTAAACCAGGAGGTAAAGGTGTTTCTTTGGCTGACCTGCTGACCTCTTAGCGAGGATTTCTCTAACAGACAAACCTCCTCAGGTTCTTAAAGGAGAGTTTCCTCACAGCAGTGCCTCGTGTCACATCAAACCAGGAGCCATTAACTCTTCGTAAAACTGTCACAGTTGTTTTAGGATGTGTGCTCATTGTTATAGGGGTGTAAAGTCAACACGATGCCCTGAATACATTTTTTATGGATCTGTGAACTGGAATAATCACTAAAAACCAACATGTACATGGCTGCTACCTTAAAAAATAACATGAGATTATTGCATTAAAAAGAACCTTTGATTGACTTTAATTCAATATTTCGATATTCGAATGGAGCTTTCCTGCTGTCAAGTTTTAAAATACAAGTTTACATTCTGATCACAGCTTGATTTGTTGTTGTTTAGAGAAATGACATTATTTTTGTCCTTTTGATGGCATCTGTCAGTCTGCACCAGGCTATCAGCACCTCACTGTTTCAATCAGCCCACAGAAACTTTATCACAGCACTCTGCTGCTCTCCTGACTGATCTGATTTGTTGTTTGGTTCATAAAATGTCACAAAGCATGTGTGAATCACATAGGAAGTCCTCGATATTTATTTGTTTTTATAGTTCAAAAAAGTCTACTGTTTTATAAACCAGGGCTGAACGACAAGAGAAAATAATCTAATTGTGATTTTTCCCCCAATATTGTGATTTACTCTGCAATTGTTTTAATGTTCCTCAACTTATGTATTCTTAAACAAACATAAGCAGTAGATCTTTTTAGAGTAAAACCAATATGACATTAAATTAATCTAAGGATAAAAGATTTGGTAAAAAGTGGAGAAGTGAAGAACAGAAGCAAAATAGGGATGAAATTGTAAAAAGTGGGTAAAAATGGTGTGAAAGCGGAAAAAGGTTAATAAATAGGTGCAAAATATGTATGAAATTGCAAAAAAAAATAAAGGAGAAAATTTTCAAAAATGGTTCTGACAGTGGCCAAGAAAAGATGAATGGGAGCAAGATAGGCATAAAGTTGTAAAAACAGGGTTAAAAAAAAAAGGTAAAAATGGTCCAAAGGTGGGGATAAAGTGTATGAATAGAGGTAAAAAATATGCATGAAATTGAAAAAAAACTACATCACAATGTCAAAATGTTCAACACATTTTGGGCTAAAATATTGAACATTCTGCGATTTGAAAATTGCAGCAAACCATATTGGGATTTAATCTAATTTGCAATTAATTGTTCATTCCTATTAAAACTCAATCATTCCTTTATGGACGACCTCGCTCGTTCAGACCAAACATTTTAAAGCCTGCTCACTAATCATGATGATAAACTTTACAATTCTGATGAAAAGCAAGTGTAAACTAAAAAAATCAGGCTGTTTGAAGGTGCCACGTCCCTAACACTCTGCCTGATGTACACACACACACCCTGTGTTTGAGTGTGTGTGTGTGAATGTGACTGCATAACGATGATTGGTGAATAAATTGGGCCACCTCTGTGCGCTCCCCGCTCTCGTGGTGTTGGCACTAACGCAGCGATGATTGTCTCATTGATCCGTCTGATGCTTTACAGCAGAAACATTATGGACGCCGTCTTTTTGTCTCTCTGCGGCAGCTCCTTTGTGCTCCGCTCGTCCCTTTGAACAATGAATCATTTTTAACTGCGAGAGGAAACGAGGAGACGGGGCGGAGGGGCTGTGAGGAGGAGGAGGAGGAGGGTCCAAGAATGTTTTTTCTTTTGCATAATCAATAATTTCACATTGGATTAATCGTTTCTTAAATGTAAAGTGATTTAACCTGCCTAAATATTACTGCACCTGGGGTCCTTCCTTTGGACTTTGATTTGTTCAGGAACATCAAATTTTAATGTAAAAATCTGTAAAAAAAAAAAAAAAGACGATGACAAAACTTTAGACTCCATGACACTTTAACTCAAGAAAGTCTTGAATCATGTTTGTCTTAATCAGAAATTATTGCTGTTTGAGCAGAATTCACAAAACAAGACTCCCTCTGGGTTTTTCAGATAAATACAGTACAGGCCAAAAGTTTGGACACACCTTCTCATTCAATGTGTTTTCTTTATTTTCATTACTAATTACATTGTAGATTCTCACTGAAGGTATCCAAACTATGAATGAACACATGTGGAATTATGTACTGAAAACATGTCTTATATTCTAGTTTCTTCAAAGTATCCACCCTTTGCTCTGATTACTGCTTTGCACACTCTTCATTCTCTTTATGAGCTTCAACAGGTAGTCACCTGAAATGGTTTTCTCTTCTCAGGTGAGCCTTTCCAGGGTTAATTAATGGAATTTCTTGCCTTATTAATGGGGTTGGACCATCATTTGTGTTGTTCAGAAGTCAGGCTGATGCACAGCCCACAGCCCTATTAGACAACTGTTAGAATTAATATTATGGCAAAAACCAATCAGCTAAGTTAAAGGATAAGTTTGGTTTCTGCAGCTTTCACATTGTTTATAGAATGAAGTAGAACAATATACTCACCCAGAAGGCTTTCCTGATCCAAACAGTGCTTCAGGAGATATTTAGATCCAAAATCGAGCGGCGGACATCCGTATAATGGTAGCACACAGGGCATGTATAGCGCCACTCCTAAAACTGCATTAATCATCCAAAAACTCATTAGTTTCACCAATATTTAATCATGATCCGCTCAGGCTACTCCTCCACGACAGTCCGGTGTCGCTACACCCATGTTTTTGTAACGAGTAAATTCTTCTTAAACTGCACTGAGCCGCAGCAGGCCGTTTGCATTTGTCGGCAACCATCACACAGCAACACTGCCACCTAGTGGATGGAGGGGCGGGGTTCTCCGTGAAGACTCTCAACCTGTGAAACTGCGTTATGCTTGTCTCAAAAATAAAAGCACTTCCGGTTGATCCACAAACGTACTTTCAACAGTTCATAAGCAGAACTGGAGAACTGTAGATTTACAAATGATAAGTAATGATATATGCACTCTCAAAATTTAAAACCACATGAAAATCGTGGATAAATATTTGTGCACAAATCTCTCCCCATACAAAACACTGCCGCTCCTCCAGAGCTCTCCCGTCTCCTCCTGACCTTCATGACTGAATCCTCTAATCAGAGGGTGGAGGCTCAGTCCTGTAACTAACATACATTCAGAAAGAGAAAATTACCAACTGCCTTCGCTGTCTAACTCTTAGGTTTTATACGTTTTCGTAGCTGATGGAGTTTATTCATCACGTGTTTCTCCACAGATGACTTCTTTGTCTCATATGTAGCAGCTGTAAGCTACTTTCACACCCTAATGCTACTTTGTGACTTAAATCGCGTTGCCCTACTTTTGCAACAAAGCAATGAGCGATGCGGACGCCCAGAGCATGGCCATGGCATTATGTCAGGGTTAGCCACTACCTCGTAGCGGCAGAACATTGACTTTACATGTAGAGTGTGTGAATGAGGCTTTACTGAGAGCATAAAGTCATCCTACCATAGACGTGTCTCTGAGGGTCCTCAACTTAGCCTAGGAAGTTTGTCACATAGAAAGTTTCCTGTACCATAAGGAACAAACGAGTCCCTCCAGAGAAGCCTTTAGCACAGCCTACAAGCTACAGTCAAAGTTACTGATTACACACGTGAACACTGAGTTAAGAGCGAACAGTTGACACTTGAAAAGTGAACAGAAACATGATCAGACTGTACTTTATGACAGGGCTCGACAGTGTGAGGAGGTACTCGCATTTGCTACTAAAAATATGACAGTGCGAGTTGTGATTTGCATGTGGTAGCACCTGTGCGACTACCAAAATGACCGTTCAAAACACGTTTTATCTTGTGTTGTATACGTTGGAAGTTGTGGCCGGTGGTATTCCTGAACGCAGCCTCAGCTGGAAACATGTTCGGCTTTGAAGCGTTTGTTTTATTGACCTAACTGCGCCGCTAGCTAGCCTTCGGTACGCCTGAAATGCCTGCATCGCCCTGCGCGAGGTACAGACAAACATAAGCAGGCGCTCTCAAAGCCTCATCTCGACCTATCACAGCGCATCAGTGGGACTGGTTGACGGGCAACATCCACTGACAGAACAGTGAGCGACATTTTAAACTATTTTAGAAGAAAGACCGAACGAGCAATAACCAAATAACTATGAAGCCTGTCAGTTATTATTTCAAAAGACCAACAAAACCAGAACATGTGGACTCTGAATTGAGGCGAGAGGACAAAATGGAGCAAGGAGGCGAAATTGACGGCGAGGAAAAGTTAGTGTTAGCTTCAGATGCTGTGTCTCAAGACGCTGGAGAGACAGTTAATGAGTTGTAAGAGGTACAAGTTTAATGCTGACTGGCAGAAAGCATTCCCATGGCTCCTTTATGAGAACACATTGATGTATTGTAAGTACTGCATGGCGCATAAGAAAACAGCTGGAAAGTCTGTTTTTGTCACGGGCAAATACATAATCATAAATGTCTCCTTGTTGACTGCACATCTTTGTATTAAAGAAAAACACACTACTTGGTAACTTTTCATCGTGCTACTAAAAATATTTGTGTGATACTGGATTTTTCAAGTTGGTACCACCTGTGCTACTTGGGAAAATGCTAAGCATCAAGCCCTGCCTTAGAAGTCCACATGGTTTATGTGTCTCTCTCCGTCTTCTCTTCCCTCTGTATGTCAACAAATGCACGTTGGTGTGAGGCGCTCTTTTTTACAACACTGTAGTTTACTCCATGTCCATAGAGGGCCCTGGAGAGCTAAAGGCTCTGTTATTATCAACAGAATTTATCACTGAGATGTTGAACATGATCGCCCTGCCCAGATATCAAAACATTCAGGTTTTAGACCAGGTCTTCACCGACAGAGCTGCTCTCTGTTTTATGAATGAACTCCAGTCTTTATCTGAGCCTCGTGTTTTTTTAAGTGCTTTCAAATCGTCTCCTAAATCTCTCAAGACAAATTCATGATTTTAACGTCATCATGACACAAACCTGTTTATCACCAAACCATAGAGAATCGGACTGTTGATCTATCTTCAGTCAGTTTTATAAAAAAAAAAAAAAACAACAACACATAAAAGCAAAACTATTCTCAGCAGAAGCCACTTTAACCCCAATTTACCCTCACACAGACTGACCCACAACATGAAAACAAGTGTTCAGAGTTTCCAAATGTCAAAATACAGCAGAAACATCGATGCAGACAACTTAAAGTCAGGCAGGAAATACAGCATGTGGTCTGCATGTTGATCTTCCTGTTGTCTCTTAAACACACTATTAGCTGTCAGAGCAAAGCTGCTGCAGCGATGTTACGCTACACAGATGGACGGTGTGGAAATTCAGGGTAAGGACAATATACGGTGTGTTTAGTAGGAAAATATGCATTAGCCTGAAGAGTTAACTGAACCTCAGTTAGGAGTCCGGACCCCACAGAGTCTGTCAGGACAAAACCAGGACCAGCGTGGTTGATGCTGGCTGATCCTCCTGAATCTTGATCCTGGTTTATGAGACAGAAAGACGGCAGAGCGGCCTCACGTGCTCTGGACCTGCTCACTTTGGGGGCCCCCTGCTGGATGTGCAAGGAGTTGATTGATACATCC
This sequence comes from Scarus forsteni, assembly GCA_036419115.1. Taxonomy (NCBI): domain Eukaryota; kingdom Metazoa; phylum Chordata; class Actinopteri; order Labriformes; family Labridae; genus Scarus; species Scarus forsteni. Next base: position 437,336 of record JAZDUH010000236.1, on the reverse strand, counting down.
ATTGATTAATGTTTCAAATAAATGTTTGTCATTTATTTTTTATCCATGATATGTTCATTATTCAGCATTCGTTTGATCTAAAGGAAGGTTTGTAGACCTCATTCTTACTTTCATCCTCTCATCACCCAAAGAGAAAGACACCTGAATGCTGTTAGATGTCCCCTTCATAAGGTCAAAGGTCAGACATGATTATATTTAAAAAGCAGGACCCCCTAAATATCCCCTCTGTAAAACCACGAGCCTCCTCCCTCTCTCTCTCTCTCTCTCTGATTGATGCCGTCTTGTTGGATGTGCGAGTCTGCACCAGCTCTGGCAAATGAACACATCAACTGATGACCAGCTGTTTCTAATTATTATACACGGGTTAATTAGGACGCCGTGTCACCGTCAGCGCTGGCCGTAAACTGTGTGAAATTCATAATTCATGCTCCAACCGTCCAATCAGCCGCCTGATCCAAACACTCGGCTGCAGCGTGGATGGAGAGGCCGCTGCCAAGTGCGTGTGTGTGTGTTTGTGTGTGTGTGTATGTGTTCACGCCTCTCTCTCCCCCCTCTCTCTCCCCCTCTCTCAGCAGGGGGTGTGTGTAGGTGGCGCTGTGAGCTGTCTGGATCTCAAAGGTAAGCTGATGGTGCTCCCTCCGTCATTATTAACCATGACGGAGGACTTCATGAAGCTCAGAGTGATTCTGTATCATCTTTAATTATAAAAAATATGGGACAACAGATCATTAATATCTCCATAATCCTCGTTAGCATGGTAAATGTTTAACGAGATAACAAGAATAAAGTGTGACGTGTGTTAATGACTGACATGTGAGAGGGCCAGTCCTCATCCTTTATCTTCATATACACACGTTTGATTTACATTAATGATTCAATCAGGGAAAATACTCAATAATTTTAGAAGATGCACATTTATAAAAACACTAGAGACAGCTGTATTTCTATATCTGCCATAAAAACATCTCCAGAAGGACCTAACAGAGTCCTGCTGGGTGGACTTAGTCCTGACAGAGGGCATCGTCTGCCTGAAGCTCAGGAATGAGTCTTAAAGGTGCAGTGTGTAGAATTTGGAATTTTAGCGACATCTAGCGTTCAAATTCTAGAATGAGTCTAACCGATGCCAAGACGTCACGGACCAAAAAGGATCCTGAACACGGCATCATTTACTAAAGTGACAAGGTTTGTAACCATTTTTTTTATAGATTATAGGTCAGTTGTTAGCTGCCAAATGTAGGTGTTGTAAACTTGTGGTAACACAAACAAACATTAGCTCATTAATGCTAATCAGATCAAGTGTGGATTCGGTGAAATAAGGTGAAGAAGAAAGAGAGAGAGAGAGTACAATGTGGCGGAAAGCTGGGCCGGACGAATGAGAGTTTTGTAATATGATTAATAGAGTATTTATTTTCCACCACTTATGGGCGTTATTTACAAACGTAAAAACGTTTAAAGCTGTTTGCTTTGTCAGCAGCCGGCACTGTTGCTGAAATTGGGTTTCTTTCCAATAAACAATGCAATTTAAAATAATAAACACAGTTACAAAGCGAAATAAAACTGCATATTGCACCCTTACCTGTCCAGCAGAAAACAAGCAACTTCTGCGTCAGTCTTCAGACATAACTTTGTAAACAAGGCTCTCCACCTTGTAAAAGCAACACCAATAATTATCCTTGTTTTCTGACGTTCTCTGTCACGATTCCTCTTCATTTTGTCGTGCTTTCTTTTTTTCTAAAGAAGTTGATCAGAGTCTTGACTCTTGAGTGATTTTAAATAAATGTGGTCTTCCATTTCCAAAGCTTTAACTGTAAAATACACACAGTTTAAATCCCTACTGCAGAGTAACAACTGTCTATACATCCAGCACCGCCCTCTCTCCTCTTCTTCACCTGCATTCCAGGTAGATTTCAGAACCGGCGGATTGATTTGCGTTTCGTTCTTTTTGTCCCTAAAAACCACCCGTAGACAACACGATCGTTATGTTGGCCTACATGAAAGCAGCCCGTGGTAATGTAATTTTTTAAAGCTTTTTCTAACTACGTAAAAATAAAAGAACATTTTATGGGGATGATGCACTCCTATTGTGATGGACTTTACATACAGATAGAAACATTATCTCCTATATTCACTGTTTATGTTTGGTGAAATGCTGCCAAATTCTACACACTGCACCTTTAAACACTTTTGAAGGTCAGCAGTTTACACTTCCTGCCCCCTCGTCTCAAACTCTGACACTTTGGATAAAGGTCTGAAACCAGGTCTGAGGGTTTGAGCCTTGTCCCGTGTCTCCTGATGATGATTCAACAGCATCAGGTTCATGCCTTTGTTTGTTATGCCTGCTGTCTTATCTTCATGTTCCTGCTCTGAATGTTCCTGATGCTCCTGTATGCTCTCTCAGAGCTCCTGTCTTGTCTTTTAAAGCTGCGCTCGCACCAACATGAATTTACGTTTTCACGAGTGCTGAAAAAGTACAAAACCCAAAACCAGTGAAGTTGGCACGTTGTGTAAAATCGTAAATAAAAACAGAATACAATGATTTGCAAATCCCTTTCAACCTATATTTAATTGAATACACAACAAAGACAAGATATTTAACATTAAAACTGGTAAACTTTGTTATTTTTTGCAAATATTAGCTCATTTGGAATTTGATGCCTGCAACATGTTTCAAAAAGGTCTGAGAAAGTTGATGAATGCTCATCAAACACTTATTTGGAACATCCCACAGGTGAACAGGCTAATTGGGAACAGGTGGGTGCCATGATTGGGTATAAAAGCAGCTTCCCTGAAATGCTCAGTCATTCACAAACAAGGATGGGGCGAGGGTCACCACTTTGTGAACAAATGCGTGAGCAAATTGTCCAACAGTTTAAGAACAACATTTCTCAACCAGCTATTGCAAAGAATTTAGGGATTTCATCATCTACGGTCCGTAATATCATCAAAAGGTTCAGAGAATCTGGAGAAATTACTGCACGTAAGCAGCAAGGCCCAAAACCAACATTGAATGCCCGTGACCTTCGGTCCCTCAGATGGTACTGCATCAAAAACCGGCATCACTGTGTAAAGGATATCACCACATGGGCTCAGGAACACTTCAGAAAACCACTGTCAGTAACTACAGTTCGCCTACATCTGTAAGTGCAAGTTAAAACTCTACTATGCAAAGCCAAAGCCATTTATCAACAACACCCAGAAACACCGCCGGCTTCACTGGGCCGAGCTCATCTAAGATGGACTGATGCAAAGTGGAAAAGTGTTCTGTGGTCTGACCAGTCCACATTTACAATTGTTTTTGGAAACTGTGGTCGTCGTGTCCTCTGGACCAAAGAGGAAAAGAACCATCCGGACTGTTATAGGCGCAAAGTTCAAAAGCCAGCATCTGTGATGGTATGGGGGTGTATTAGTGCCCAAGGCATGGGTAACTTACACATCTGTGAAGGCACCATTAATGCTGAAAGGTACATACAGGTTTTGGAGCAACATATGTTGCCATCCAAGCAACGTCTTTTTCATGGACGTCCCTGCTTATTTCAGCAAGACAATGCCAAGCCACATTCTGCACGTGTTACAACAGCGTGGCTTCATAGTAAAAGAGTGCGGGTACTAGACTGGCCTGCCTGTAGTCTAGACGTGTCCCTCATTGAACCTGTGTGGCACATTATGAAGCGTAAAATACAACAACAGAGACCCCGGACTGTTGAACAACTTAAGCTGTACATCAAGCAAGAATGGGAAAGAATTCCACCTGAAAAGCTTCAAAAATTGGTCTCCTCAGTTCCCAAACGTTTACTGAGTGTTGTTAAAAGGAAAGGTGATGTAACAGTGGTAAAAATGACCCCGTGACAACTTTTTTGCAATGTGTTGCTGCCATTAAATTCTAAGTTGATGATTATTTGCAAAAGAAAATAAAGTTTCTCAGTTCAAACATTAAGTATCTTGTCTTTGCTATGTATTCAATTGAATATAAGTTGAAAAGGATTTACAAATCATTGTATTCTGTTTTTATTTATGATTTACACAACGTGCCAACTTCACTGGTTTTGGGTTTTGGTTTGCTGCGCCTCCTTAAAAAAATGTCAGGGCAGTTTGATATTTCGTCTTCACATCACTGTGGCAATATGTCACACAGCCACTGTTTATTTAAGAGTTTAACCAGTGTTGTTTTTTTAATCCAAAGTTTTTAGGAAAAGAGCATGAGCCCACGGATGAGCCTGGACGTCTTTATAAATCCTAACTCAGAGTGTCTATGATGCTGAAGGTCAGAGAGGTCAGGCCACTGTCAGGGTTATTTCAGAACAAATCAAAACCTTCTGTGTTATTAAAAGTTTCTTTAACATTTAATCTGTTGCTCTGTTTTCTCTGCTCCAGCTGAGTAATCAGACTGAATGTAGATGTTTCTCAAAGTTCAGTTTGTGTTTTTTGATTGATTTTCTTGTTTTTGTTGCTGCAGTAGTAATCAATGAGCATTCAGAGCAAACATCGTCCTGTTCTTCCCGTCATCATTATTCCTGTTTTTCTCTTTCTGATTACGGCTCAAACCTTTATTAAAGCACACACACTCAGCACACACGTCCAAACTCTGCTAGTAAAGGAAGTTGTTTTGTCGTGATTTTGCTGAAACGTTCATTTGAGAAAAAAAGGATAAAGCACATTTACAGTCGTGCAATTTAGCGTGTTAGCAAACAGCGTCCAATTATCTCCCGTTTGATTGCTTTCCTCCATCAAGGTGAGCGATTAGACCAGCGCTCCTGTGAAGCTCTGGAAGCCGTCCTCAAATCGCTGCACTTTGATTTCATCAATCTGCGGGCGGCACAACTGGAGGAAAATGTGAGTTTTATGAGCAGAAACTTATTTTCTTCATCTTCAGTTTCCAAACTCCAGCACAGCTTCATATTCAGGCCGGCCTGGATCAGATTAGAGCCGCCGTGCTTTTTTCTGCACGAGGACTTCATAAGGTTTTCTGTCAAATTTGGAGCCCGGCTTTCTTCATTTCTTCTCCCTCTCACTCTGTTTTCTCTTGCAGGGAGCGTCGTCCTTGCTGGATATGATTTTGTACTATGAATCTACGAGCCATCTCGACATTTCTGACTGCAGCGGTGTGGGAACATCGTGTTGGAGAGCTCTGGCTCATTTGATAAAGCAGGTCGGCTGATGCGCTGGAGTAGTAATCTTAGCTTGTAGGCCTCCTGGGGGGGAACATGTACATCCTGAAACATCCAGAGAGGGAGTTTGTTTCACGTGAGACAAGCTGGAGACGCAGGGAGGAGCAAACAGGGCCAGAACTGAACATCAACACCAACACATATCAGCAAATAAAGCCGGACATAACATCAGACTGTAGCTTCAGTGAGGCAGAACATACGGTGTGAGAGAGGAAACAAGGATGACCTGAGGCTCCTCTGTCAAGAATGTGAGCATAAAGTAACATCTAACATTTCAGATTAGGGCTGAACAATTAATTACAAATTAGATTAAATCCCAATGTGGCTTGTTGCAATTTTCAAATCGCAGAAGGTTCAATATTTTTAGCCCAAAATGTGTTGAACCTTTTTCGCACTGTGATGTAGTTTTTTGCAATTTCATGCCTATTTTTTTTTTACCTCTATTCATACACTTTTTTCCCATTTTTGGACCATTTTTTACTTTTTTTTTTTAACCCCGTTTTTACAACTAATGCCTATTTTGCCCCCATTCATCTTTTTTTGGCCACTATCAGAACATTTTTTGGAACTTTACATGGTTTTTGAAATTTAATTCCCGATTATGCTGCCATGAATAAGCCACTTTTTGATTTTTTTGCCAATTTTCCCCCATTTTTTTTACAATTTCATACCTATTTTGCTTCTGTTCTTCACTTCTCCACTGTTTCTCAAATCTTTTATCCTTAGATTAATTTAATGTCATATTGGTTTTACTATAAAAAGATCTACTGCTTATGTTTGTTTAAGAATACATAAGATGAGGAACATTAAAACAATTGCAGAGTAAAGCGCAATATTGGGAAAAAAATCACAATTAGATTATTTTCTCAAATCGTTCAGCCCTATTTCAGATAGCAATGTAACATCTAACATTTCAGATAGTTTTCCTGATCAGGTTACTTTCTTTATTTCCCTGTCACTATTTTATGGGACAGCAGAGCTGCATGTGGAGCACTTAAAGAGACAGTTCAGTATTTCTGTCAGGAGCTTTAAAACACGTTAAAACTCATACTGTGCCTTTAACAGTCAGGTCCACCAAAGTCCATAGAAATGTGACCTTTGACCTGTTCCCGGCTGCAGTTTGGCTCATGTGTGTCAGCTCTGTCTTATGTTTATACACTTAACTTTTGTTTCACTTTAAAGCTGGGGTTGGCGATTTTGGAAAAATAGCTTGAATTTGAAAGTAGCACCTCCTCAGGGCTCCGCCTAGCCCCCCCACCCCTGCCCCCCCGCACACGAGTTTGTTTTACACTACAGCGTCATGTCTCAGTCAGCGGTAAGAAAACACCAAACAAACATGTAAAGTTAGTTAGTGCTCACAGCCGATGTTGAGGAATAGGTAGTTCTCTACATAGCTGTTAAATCTACCGTTTTGGCCGTTAAACTACCGTATTTTACGTATTTTATCCTCTTTTCCGCCGTCCTCCTGTATCAGTATTCTCCCATAAATCTCCTGTGTGATGATACAATAATAAAAACATTCCTCTGCCTCTCCAAACTGAGCTCTGTCTCTAGCCTGAAGGGGGCGGTAATGCTCCAAAATGATGGATGCCAACCAATAAAACCAAAGAAGAAGAAAAAGCCTTGCGAGAACGTCCACCTGCAGTAGCCTGGGTGGCAGCTGTGGTGAGATTAGAGCAGCAGAACAAACTTAGAAAAACAAAGAGTTTATTTTAGATTTCTTGTACATCTGTCTTAAAATGTGAGGGATACTGGAGCTTGGTTGGGGTTGTGGGACGGCTCACGGCGGGCTTCCCTTATTTTCAAAGACAAAACTTGAAAGGTAAGCATTCTCCAGCAGACTCTGATCCCTCTCAGCCACACGCACCGAGTCTGTGCACACTGGGAAAATGCACACGCAGCAGGCGGGCAGAATGGCGACGGGATTTGATTGGTTTAAAAGCAGGTGTCCCGGCATGTTTATTGGTTGGGGTTTTCCCTGTTTTACTCCTGCTGTAGATAGCGGATATTTTTCGCTCTGTTTTAAGAACACATTATGAGTTGATTACCATCGGGTCATAAAGACCATTTTAACCAGTATTACAAAAAGTGTTTCTAAATCAAATCGCCAACCCCAGCTTTAAATCCTGTTAGTACAAACACAGTAACACAGCTGGTTCTTTTATTCTGGTTTAATCTGAGCTGTTGGTTCGTCACTGTCTGAACTCTGCACCTGTCCGTGTCTCAGAGTGTCCGTCTGTCCAGGCTGGACATGTGTCACGTCCCTCTGGTGGACTACCCCGCTCAGTGTGTGTCCAAGGCCCTGCTGACCAGCCGACTCAGCACACTGCACCTCAACAAGGCCGAGCTCAGCGGGGTGCCGCTCTACAACCTCAGTATGATAACACACACACACACACACACACATGCACACACACACACACAGTGTCACATGGTGCTTGTCTAAACTAAACATTCACTGGTCCAGATTCTGAGCTGGAACACAAACAGGTGCTCAGGGTCACTCACCTGACTTCAGGGGAAGTCGGAAATGCTACCTTAGATCACTGACAATGTAAGCCGGCTGTGTGTTTCCTGCTCGTAGTACAACGGCAGCTTTAGCCGAGTAGTCGAAGGTTAGGCTACACAACACCAAACACACTCTGCTCCTTCTGATGTGCAGAGAAAACCAAGAAAGAAACAAAACAACTTCACCCGAGCTGAGTCAACAGAACTTTAGGTGTCAGACTGTTCGTAAAGGTGTAGTCAGCGATCTTCTAATCTTCTAATCTAATGCACTATTTGTCAAAATCACCGTATTTCTCCTCTCCATCCACAAGATGTCCCCACTGACAGCATGTTGAAAAAAAAAGTCCAATTTCAATACACAGCCTTGGCTCTGAATTTCAGCAGGTAAATACACCTACACCTCCACCCCCCCCTGGATGTGTGTGTGTGTGTGGGGGGGTGGGGGGCGTACACCCCCCCACATCCAGGGGGCGATCATACTCATGTGCAGATCAGACAGAGGGGGGAGGGGGAGTCGTAGGTGTGTAGCGTGCGCAGTTAGCATAAGAGAGAGATACAATAGGTGCAGTAGCAATGGCTGAAAAACAGCCCAAAAGAAAAAGGTCAGAGGAGTGAAATGTGAAAAAGAAGGGCTATGACCATGAAAGAGCAAAGACCCGGGTCAACATTGGTGTTGCTTTCCGACGGTGGAGGGAACTCCGCCAACTGAAAGACCTCATAACGGAAGTGGATGTCACCGTCTTCGTGCTGGATAGGTTCGCAACATTAGCTTTGTGGTGCTTCACATAACAGTAACAGCCGTCTGGCATTCATCTTATTGTCTAATCTGACAGAATGTACTGTTGTTATGATGTTATCAATAATGGCAGTCGAGTTGTCTGACGAGTCGGGGTTACCTTAACTACGTTGGTCAGCTACGCAGTTTCTACAGCCGTTTCCATGACGATGCACGTCCATCAGCTTTCGGGGGTGGAGCCAAGGGTGAGACATGAAGGGAGAGGCGGAACTAAATTCCTATATCAACAAACTCTCCACTCATTTTCTCCCACATCGCTGACTACACCTTTAAGGTTAAAAACATGATATATAGGTGTGACTTAACCAGGCAGATGAGACACTACTGCTATCTTCACTTAAAAACAGAACAATGTTAACGTTTATCAGGAGAGGGTAAAGGCGGTGGTTCACAAAAATGATTCTCTGACAACATAATAATAATTATGATCAGGAAAAAAGGGAACAAGGCCAGTCTTGCTGCAAAGACTTTTATTTCTATTGTCATGCTTTCTTAGATGCACCTGTGTGTCTGAATGGAGGTAGAAATTAAGCCGATGAAGACTCAGAGAATGTTTGAATGAAGAGGTTAGAGCTCTAAAAGGGTTTCAAATAAATGTTGGAAGACGTTACCACAACTCTCTAGTTTTATAACGTTCAGACATAAGCTGTTATCTGACTAAATCATCTCTGAAGCCGACAGCATAAAGGTCTTCATCAGGATGAACAAACACTCACAGCTTCACTGGGATGAACAAACACTCACAGCCTTACCAGAATGAACAAACACTCACAGCTTTACTGGGATGAACAAACACTCACAGCTTCACCAAGATGAACAAACGCTCACAGCTTCATCAGGATGAAAAAACACTGACTGCTTCATCAGGATGAACAAAAGCTCACGGCTTCATCAGGATGAACAAACACTGACTGCTTCATCAGGATGAACAAAAGCTCACGGCTTCACCAGGATGAACAAAGACTGACTGCTTCATCAGGGTGAACGAACACCGACTGCTTCATCAGGTTGAACAAACACTCACGGCTTCATCAAGATGAACAAACACTTTCGGCTTTGTCAGGATGAACAAACACTCACGGTTCCATCAGGATGAACAAACACTCATGGTTTCATCAGGATGAACATAATCTCTCTGCTTCATCAGAATGAACAAACACTCGCGGCTTCATCGGGATGAACAAACACTCACAGCTTCACTGGGATGAACAAAAAATCACGACTTCATCAGGACAAACAAACACTCTCGGCTTCATCGAGATGAACAAACACTCACAGCTTCATCAGGATGAACAAACACTCACGGCTTCATCAGGATGAGCAAACACTCATGGTTTCATCAGGATGAACAAACCCTCTCGGCTTTA